>JALHCA010000042.1:0-38185 GCA_024340505.1 Tolypocladium nubicola
GCAGGTCGTTCGCTTCGGTCCATCCCAGAACACGGCGTCGTCGGGGATCGCGCGATGGTGTCGAGTCTTCAGGCAGCCCGCTGCTTGCTGACGATAAGGTGCTGATGCTGATGTTGTTCCCAGGAGGTACCGCACATTTTAATCCATCGCGAAGGAGGAAGCCCGTCGACAGGGAGCGGCCAAGGGCAAGGCAACAAAGGTACGGACTACCTGGGCACTTGGCACGAACGCGTGTACACCGTGCGCGCACTCAGGGGCTGCGGCAGCCAACAAACGAAATCTCTTCCGGACGGCTAGCTGCATTGAGAACTCCGGGGACAATCGCAGCAATTGTGGGGTGGAAGCAGCCGACGGACAGGAGGCGACGGGTCGAGGTTCGTTGTAGCGCTCGCAAGCGCAGCGCTCCGGAGTCAGGCGTCCCTGATCATCGCGTGCGCCCCCAGACGCCGACCCGCTGGCTGCCACTGGCAGCCACTGGCAGCAACCGCACAGCAGCCACGGGCGCCACCCGTCGTCATCGGGGCGCCCCAGCTTCGGCGGACGGGTACAGTGCGCGACGCAACGCCGGCGGCGCACGATACAAGAGCACCCGTCCATCCACCATCCTCAGCGCCGGGCTGTGCAAGAGTCAGACACATCGCAATTACTCGCCCGCACCCGTCGCCTGCCGCTTCCACTGGGCTTGTTTGCTGCGGGATGGAGCCATTCCTCATGATACGACCGGCCGCCGCGCAGATATAAATGGCGCACCTATGGTAGGGGGGTCCCTTCTGGAAGTTCTGTGGACCTGCCCCCGGCTCGACTCCATCCGCGCGTGGGTGCATCGCTGGAAGAAGCCGCCCTGATTCTGGACGGACGAACCACGCCCGGATTGGCAGCTGCAGGCACAGGATGGGCTGCCTGGTTGGTACGAGTCCATACGCGTGTCCTGGTCCGGAATACCTCGCCGAGTCCCTTCTCGTGCTCGCATCCCTAGTACGAGTACGCGTATTGCAGGCCGCTGCTGGTCAGACATCGCCACGCGGGCCTCGGCGGCAGCGCCCTCCGCGATGCCTTGGAGGCCGCACCACCCCCGGTCTGCCCTGACCGTGTGGGGAGAAGTCTGATGACCCAGGGCACGGGGCAAATGGTGATCCTGGTTCGCGCCCCTCGAAAACATCCCATTCCTGCCCTCGCGCTCACACCATCCCCAGCGCGCATCAAGGCTGCACCGAACGAGGGATAGGCCCAGAACTGATGCAATCAGGTCGCCAGCGTTGGCAAGCAGTCTTGCCAGACTTGGCAATATTACGACAATGGTGGCCAATAATAACTATGGAGGTGCCAGCTGCAGCCACCAAGCCGTGGCGCAGCCACGAGTGCTGCAAACACTGGCTAGGTAAATTCATCACCTTCAGCCCCGGCGGGTTGCATTCCAGCACTTTTGTCGAGTCTGGACCCGGGCGCTTTCACCCGCTGAGGACCCAGATTGCCGGATACGAAGATGCCAAGCTTGAATTCCCATGTTTCAGGATCCGATGTCGAGCCTCAGGAATTGCGCCGATGTTACGGGGCACTCTGCGGCGCCTCAATGACCGTGTTTGCGTTCAATGCGCTTCCTTCCGTGGTGCCACTTTAGAACGAGAGTTTCGGATGCCCGCGACTTATCAAACGATACGAAGTACCCTACCGAATACGAATACTCGTACGAAGTACTTCGTACAGCCACACTGATCCGCCCACGGTGCGAAGTGCAAGTAGTCCATACTGATGGACCTATCCGAGTGCTCAACTTCTACCCCTCCCAGCAAAAGGAGTGACGGGCTCCGACCCTGACAATATGTTGCGAGCTGCAACATCAATACTTGGCCAGGTTCGGAGCGACGCAAACACTGCGGAGTCGCCGAGAGTTCTTACGAGTACGGGTCGCGCCGCTGGATCATCCAAGAGCTTGTTCTGGCAAGGAAGTCGAGCTCCACCTCGATGCCCTGGACAGCCACATTCAGGTACCGATCGTCCGGGGATCCTGTTGGAGACCAGGGAGTCGGGATGCGACACTCGCGACGGGATCTATGCACTCTTGGGGATGGCAGACGACACTGCCCGGGATATGCTCCCCGTTGATTACACGATGGGGGCTTTGAAACAGTAAACCAAGTTGATGGAGCTCCCCAGGCGTCCAGCCCTGTCTACTCGTAATCGTAATGTCGGCGCCACGTACGAAGTACGAGTATTCTGTGGTGGCTCGATATCCACACCGTGGACGGAGCCAAATTACAGAGTTGAGGTGGCCGAAGAATTCGAAAGGTTGACACGGAACCTCGTGCGACTAACAATGCGGCTCTGCCCCACGATGCTCAAATCAACAATGTTTCGGGCCCGAGGCGCCTTCATGGGATCCAAGGCCTTATGGGGATCGTCCCGCCAGCGGCCAGGGACGGAGATTCAGTATACTCCGTTTGTGCAATGTAGGCATTGTGGTCCGCCAGGTTCAAAAGGCCGATGGACGATTGTCGGACGCGCCGACAAAAGACGCCGATGCTCTCAACTACGACCCGAACGCGCCGCGTACCAGGCGGGAGACGGACTTTAAACAGCTCCGACGGGAAGCGTTTGAGAATATAATCAACTTCAGGCTTGAGAAGCTTTGGCACTAGCTTGGTGTTCCAGGTGTAGGAGAGGGCTTCATATTTTGGATTGCTGAAAAGGTTCGGTTGTATGTGCAACTCACAGCTGATTTCATTGGCAATTGAACTGCAGTGTAGAGGACCAGCGCTCGCAGTGAGTTGGCGTCTGGGCTCTGGGCCCGAGGGCCTGGAATGAGCGGGTCGTATGAAAACTTGTGTAGACGCATTCCGAGTTTCTTCGAGGTGCCTAATGGTATCGTTTGAGAGTTAGGACATCACTTTCTGAACAAACACAAGTGAACACCAACCAGCTCATGGCAGACGGTTGAGCACAAACTGATCGAGAGCAGACCCTGGCTCTGGAAGATTGGGGAACGAATATGGACTAGTACGAAGCAAAGACGGCATAATTCCGTCCGACGGCGGTCAGCAATACAGGTTGCGGGGTTTGCGCCCGCTGAAACTCCACCGTTCCCCAGATTCTCCAGTTCCACCACGGGGAGATCTGAAGCCCTGGTCGTCAACCTACAAAGGTTGTTGCATTGTAAGCTCAATGAGCCGATATGGATAATATACGCGCCTGCAGAGCAATGCTCAAGATTGGGTGTCAACGGCTGCTTCACCCTCGCGCCCTGAATTTGTGCTCGCCTCCCTAAAGCTCATCCTCTCCTGAACCCTTGCCATCACGCTGCTGGCCTCACCCTGCTTCGCCATGGTGGCAGAACTTGCCTGCTGCCTCTTTGGGTAAGACTACGGCCCCGCTCAGGCCCGCTGTCAGCCAGTCGTTCGGGTTCATGGTGATGTCTTGCTCATCCGTCTGCAGCTTGACTGGCACGTTGACGGCGCTGACCCTGGCAGAGTGCATGGCGGTGCGTGACAATTTCGTATCTGGCTCTGTTGGCTCACTGTGATGAAGGGTGCGCTTAGCGAACAGTGCATACCGGAAAGCCCAATCTGCGGTGCTCTTGCAAATCTCTGGATCGCCTGTCAATGATGGAGCCCACTACCTTGCTTGGCTTGGCTCGCATCGAGACTGCCAAGTTTGGTGCAGCCAGCAAACTGTCCTTCGTGGCAACTGGGAATAATTAAAGACCAATAAACTCAATATGCCATGCCTACAGTAACGAAGGAAAGACCTAAGTCACTTCACAACCCTCCATACAACTCCCTAGATTCACGAGCCAATCGTGATGGCACCGTCTTCCATCCCTACTACGGATATCACTCCCTCATTGTCGACAGCAGGTCCTCGCTGATCTGCGTGGCGTTGACACCCATGACATCAACCGATTTCCGGCCTACATCGACCGGGCTGTAGCTGGAGACTTCGCTCCAGCTCCAGCGTTCTCATTCTTCTCAAAGCGACTTATAGTGACATATGTAGATGCGGAAACACAGTTGGCTGGGTTCCGGTCAGACATTGACCGCTGCATGCAATGGCCTCCACGTATGGCACACCAATGCAAGCCGAGCCATGAAGCCCGGGGAGGGGTAGACACACTGCTTAGAACCAGCCCCTTTGCAGCTGGCGTTCCTGGAAGCCTAGAGGGAAACTTCATCCTGGACATTTCGCGATGCGAGGCTAAATGGGGCAAGATTCGCAAAGTGCTCCCAGGGGCGAGGCCATACCGGAAGCTATGTCTTCAAGTTACTTCCGAACCCATCAAGGATTCGAATGGCGGAGTCGTCCTCGCCGCCAGACAAAAGGCAGCGTTGCAGAATCTCGCTACGAGAGCGACTCATTTGGCAAGGCGGTAAAGACCCAGAGGAAGCACGTCATCTGGTCGATCATGGACTGCAAGCTATACGCAAGCAGTCATCTATCTACCTGCCGGCTGCTGCGTTGCTGTCGTCCATCTCGGGCGTTCTATCAACCATTATTAATTATTAGCAGTATATCTTTTCAGTTCAATTTGCAGTGACCTGTCTTCTAACTCATTTCTAGACCTGGCTATGGAGAGCCCACCACTATAAATATAATGACAGTCCCCATACGCCGCCCTCGGGCTCATTGTCTCCTACTCGTCTGACCACTAGAGAGAGCGTGATCGCCACATAGTATCTATCGTGGTCGTCGCCCTCATTGCACCCGCCTTAGTGATACTCTCAGAGTCGCAGCTTTGGGGCAACTACGCCTGTCTGCATCGCTGTCGCCTGCGTCTACGGCACATACCCGCCATTACACGCCTGGGTTGCCAATCACTTCGGCAATGACACGAATTGAACTATAGCGATGAGCTTATACACAACTATGGGAAACACGGGCAGCATTGGGGCTCGTTTCTGTACCCCTCGGTGGATGCGGGCAGTTTCGGAAGGCTCTGGTGATTGCAACGGCTGTGCTATTGCTAGTTAATAGCTTTGCGCTGAGAGCGACGAGCAATCATCGAGACGATGGAGGCTGGTTCCGAGTGCTGTGCGGTGTCACGGAGCTGGCCGAGGTTTATAATGGGTTAGCCAGATAATGCAAGTCGGTCTTCGTTTCTAGGCACATGAAAGCGTTAAGCCACCAACAAATATGAACCTTTCAAGGCAACGGTGCATTGAAGTTGGACTACCAGTCTACGACTGGTCCGTGAAGAAAGCTGTGTGCCAGGTAGCTGGAGGTGATCACTCGGATCTCTCCTTACGGGGCTCCATACCAAGAACCGGCCCGAAATGGCAAAGTATGAAAGCCAATCGACCGCGGGAGGGCGCCGGTGCTCCCGGCCGCCACACGGCGCCATCTCCGCGGGAAGCTTCCCAAGTACACAGGGAGACAGATAACACGGATTCATGACTTGCCCATTGTTGATATGCAGGGAACATTTCCTTAGCATCCACACCACGGCGAGATTGGTGGTATGATAATACCCAGGAGCGAACCCGGTCGAAGCCGGAGCTTCCTAAAGAATCTTCGGTGTGGCGGAGAAAGTTGTTGGTTCCGTCTCCAAACTAGCGCCGCGTTTACGAGGCTCAGAGCCTTGAGTTCAACCCGGCAACGCCCCACGGCAGCCATTGTCCCTGACAGTTACTCGTAGCCATTTGGCCTGATTCTAATGTGATAGCTCGGCCGACTCCGGTGTTCCTAGTCTCAATGTGGAAGCAACCTTGAGGGCTGCAAAACTGTCCCAGCGGCGGGTCTGGCCGTAGATAAAACCGAACCTGATCCCAGTTGATGTCGAGTTGTCGCATCACACACCGTCTCCTAGAACCCCACGACAAGTCGCGAACACACTCATGTAAAAGGTTACAATGAGACTCTGGAGCAACGTCCAATGCTACCATGGCTTCTTGCAAGCCGCTCTCCTCGTCGGAACGAGCGCCATGGCCGCAGGTGGCCACCATAGATCCAATACGCCGTATAGTCGATCCGTGGTCGAGCAGAGGGCCGTGACTTCGTGCAATTTCAGCATCACCGGCATGCCTGACGACGCATGGGACTCCCATCTCCACGTCATCGACCCTGTCCGGTATCCTCCTCTACCAGACGCCGAATACAAGCCAGGGGTGCACACGGTCTGGGACAACGCCATATTCGAGCACAGCATCAGCTGTGAGCACGTGGTCATGGTGCAGCCTTCTATTTACGGCACCAACAACACGCTGTTGATCCAATCGCTGAGAGCGTACGGGCCGGATCGAGCGCGGGGGGTTGTGGTGTTCGATATCGCAAATACCACCCAGGCACAGCTCCAGGAGTGGGATTCGATTGGCGTTCGTGGAGATCGCATCAATCTGCAGAGCGACAATATCTCTGAGTCAATTGAAAAGCTTAAAGAGATGCTGCAGCAACATGCCGACGCCATCAGGCCGTTTGGCTGGGTACTCCAGCTGTACGCCCCGATGGAGGCCATCGCTGAGCTCGAGTCGTTCATCCCAACTCTCGGCGTCCGTGTTGCCTTTGATCACTTCGGCGACCCGGCCATGCCTAAGCCGTCGGGCAACCCACAGAACCTCGATCCTTACACAATCAACGGCTTCGGTGCCCTGGTCCGCCTGTTGCAGCAAGGAGGAAGTTGGGTCAAGATCTCGGGTCCGTATCGCGTGTCCAAGCTGCCAGGGCCGGATTACCGTGACATGGACCCCGTTGCTCGGGAGCTATTCCGTGTTGCGCCGTCGAGACTTGTATACGCATCGGACTGGCCGCACACGAGGTTTGAAGGATTGGACATAAAGCCGTGGACTGCTCATTTGCTAGACTTGACGGAGGGGAACAAGGAGCTACAACGGAAGTTGTTTAGGGAGAATGCGCGGGAGCTATGGGGCTCTGGGGGACTTTCTTTATAGTGCAAGTACGAAGTACTCATTCCTAACAGCATTCCCTGTCTCATGTCTCTGAATTGTGCAGAAACAGCCACCACTCCTGAATCATCCGAGCTAGTGATTCGCCCAGCCCAACTGGATGCCACAAGTACCTGTAAATGCATCTGTAAATAATCTAGCCGACGCCTAGATATATTGCGGTGCGTAGACAGCTTCCTATACTCATATTACATTCGGCCACGGCAAGTGCTAATAATATACATCGGCCCCGATGTCCCGTGCAGGTCGAGGCTAGGGACCATTGTGTAATTATAAACATTCCGTGCCAGGGGAAGAGTTACCGCACCTGAATGAGCCTAGCACCCTGGTAGAGATTCGCAATAAGGTGTACTGGTCGAGATGGTATCGCGTAGCACAGGCACTGACCAAGAGAGTAGGGATACTGGCTTAGCTGTGCTTGCTACGATGTGGATGGGTAGATACAGCTGGTAGCTATGTGGCGAGGGCAAGGCGCTTCGTGCAACGGGATTGAGATATGATACAGACAATTACATGAGAACATGGAGAACTCATGAGTTGACTCAATAATATGCTACACCTCTTATTGCTTTAATATTGAACGATTGAAGTAATACTACATGAAATTGCTTTTGTCTATCACAAAGCTGCCTGTTGCTTTAATGGCACATGGTAAGGGTGGTGACCTGGTGAATGCAAGTGCTGCTCAAAAATTTATGTCAGCAGCCTGCACAAGGGCTAAACTCAGTATTAAGATATGTAGAGGTCTTCTTTGCAACAGGCGCTTGCCATTGTGTCTTGCTGGGTGTCAAAGCTTCGATCTGGGGTTTACAGTAGCTATGCCTTTCTCGAGCCCAGCCGTGGCATTTTTACTGGGATAAGAAGGAACAACGACACAATGGCCATGAAAGTGCAACAGACAAACATCAAATGCAGCGCTGATTCGTAACTCCGTATCGCTTGCTCCTGGTACGGTGGCTCCAGCATGGACACGGCCTTGACCGACGCCCTGACCTGCTGAATCACCTCGTCTCTTCGGTCGCCATGAATAAAGGCATTCAGATAGTGCACTAGAGCATTCTGGACGATGAGACTGCTAGTTGCGATACCAAGCACCATGCCCAGACTTCGCCAGAGGACCAAGGTGCCCGTCACGACAGCCTGCTCGCTTTGTTCTGAAGCGGCTAGGATGCCGATGAATGTTGCCGGGTACTGGAATCCTTGTCCCATGGCCGAGGGAATGAGGACAAGAAGCGAGAGAATGGCAGGGAGGTCATGCTGTAAAAAGCAGAGGGGAAGAATGCCAAGAAGGTAGCAGAAAGCGCCAGTGATCAGCGGCCACTTCAGTCGGCGCGTCCAGGTAATCGCAAAGCCGGTTGTCGCGGACGTGACCGACGTCACAATGGATGGGAGCATTAGCCGCAATCCGGAGGATGACGCATTTGACAACAGGACAGCCTGAAAGTACAAGGGCCTGAGAACTGAGTGTCAGCACTGATCGTATTAGGCGGCTGCCGAAGCGGGCGGCGACTGACATGTTGAAGAGAATGGAGTGAGTTAGCATCGCGCCGATGAAGTTGGAGAACAGGAGATTGGCTCGCGGCCCGTGCCGTATCAGGCTGAGTGGCATTACTGGATTGGCGACACGAGACTCGACCCACAGGAACACCGGGACGCAGACAGCAAAGATGGCAAGGGAGGAGACGACGATGGGGTGGGCCCCTGTGGAGGTTAATAGACTGCAACCCGCGATAAAGTGTCTGTCGGGATGACTTACATGGTAGGACGTTTCCACCCAAGTTCTATCACGAAGGCCTGTCAGCATTTCTCCTTCTACTTCTCGGGGTACTGTTCGTCTCCAGCTTACCAGTCCGAGGATAAGAGCAGTGGTCGATGTTGCCAGCAGCGCCGAGCCCTTGCCATCGAACTCTTTGATGGCCGCCCATATTCCCTTGCGGCGATCTTGGAGACCGATGTCCCCAAGAATGGCCGCGACTGAGACGCCGAGGGAAAGCAACATGACAGGAACCTGGACTCCAAACTCCCATCTCCAACCCAGGGTTTCGGCCATGACGCCCCCGAGCGCAGCACCAAGAGCGCCACCGACGCCGTAGGCGATGTTGCTGTATGGCTGGTAGAGCCCTCGACGCCTGGTCCTCTTGTTAGCTCTGAATGTTTTCATGCCCGCCCTCCATGTACAGATTGGACGTGAATCGGCAATCCTGCTTACTCGATAGGCACAATGTCGCTCGTGATGATGCTGCCCAGGGTCAACAACCCCCCGGCGCCTGATCCACACATGGCTCTCGCAAATATGAGGCTCTCGATGCTCCCAGCCAAAGCGCACCAGGCCGTTGCGAGAGCAAATACCACTAGGCACCAGACGAACAGGGGCTTGCGGCCAACGGCATCCGATAGTCGGGCGAATAGCGGCTGGAACGCCGTCGAGGTTAAGAGAAACGACGTCGATAGCCAGGATGCCGAGTGCGCCGCGCCAAAGTACGACGTGATGACCGGGTGCGACGAGGCCATGATGGTTCCGTCGAAGGATACAATGAACTGCATGATCAGGACCTGGGAGAAGACGACCCAGAATCGGCCTGGCGACGTTTCATTGAGGAACTGCGGTTTGCTTTTCGGGCTGTCTCGTGATGGCAGCAGCGACGTCGTTTCGTTTGGCGCATCCATGTTGGCGTCGTCGCCGTTCTTTGTCGTGGTATTTCGAGCCATGACCTGCGCCATGATCGTGTGGTGTCCTGGTCCAGTCCCTCGGGTATGTATTCGCAGAGAACAGGAGGCATTAGGCTCATGTAGTGGCCTCGTGGGCGAGTCGAAGCAGATTTAGTCAAATACTCAAGCCCAGCTTGCTCGCCATTGACCAATGGCTGGCTCTCCAGTCGGCAACCAGAGACTGCTCTGCGAGCGGGAACCCCTGCCTTGCAGTACGGTAGGCGGATGCTCGCTAATATGTCATCGACGTCGAGTCTCGTAACCAGCTTCAATGTCTCACATACTTCCACATCGAGACAGCGTGGTCGTCGAGCTTCCCGCGCGGCGTAAATTGTGAGCCCCGATTCGCGAACCATCACGCTGTATTACGTATTGCGCAAGCCGATGCAATGTGTGGTTCGTGCATTTGATCCGAAGCAAGCGCGTTTCGCGAGTGTCACGGAGTACAGTCCAATCTTCTCCGTCTCGGCAATTGCAAATCATACCTGTCAAATGCAGACAGTAAGTCGACGAGCGTGATTCATTCGTCGTTGACCGCTGGCCGCATGGACAGGGCCGAGGGCCCAGGGACGGGTGCAGCCACCCACAGCCTCCCAGCTGTCGTGATCCCTGCTGTTACTCTTGGAGGCTAGATGTGTCGCACAGCGTCCACTGGAACAAGTCACAGTGAAATGACCTCATTTAGTTGATGAAGAATAAAGAAGTCTCAGGCCCTGGGTCAGAAGTTCCCGACGAGACCAAGTGCAGATATAGTGTGTAAATCAGGAACGATCAGCTGATGCGAGAGCTCTCAACACCAAGTCAAGTGTCTTCTAAACTGATACTACTCTCAGACGCTGCGTGATAGGGTTTAGGAGCGCTTTCATCACTCAGACCGACCGTGGCAGTCTGGTCCGCCGAGCGAGTCAGACGCTTTTATAAGCCCTTCAGCTAGACATGCGTGCAGTGACGCAGCCTCGCATGTTCAGCCGCCACGGAACTTCAGATCCATTGGCCGATGGCCCGTCAGAATCTTCCACTAGCAGTCCGTATAAAAACAAACGAGATTGATGTGTTCAGCCGGATGAGACAGCTTCCAGGATAAGGGCTTGCTTTTTGCTCCAAGGCGACCCTCCATGCCGCCCACCGACAACGCAACTTGCCTGAACGGTCCTATTGACCGTCCTATGTAGAAATTTCACATCATTGTTCCATTGGACTCTTATGACAACCTATGGCGGCAACGCTTTCGTCCAGAGGTTTCTGCCAAATGAAAGAGCACAAGGCAACCGATACAAGGAGCCTGCTAACAAATAAACCCCGAAGCCGCCCTTCATGTACTGCTTGCATGCAATGACAGATGTGTTGCTGGTCCTTCTATTCTAATGAGTTGGTACAAGCAAGAGAGTATGAACCACTCAAATATCCGTTATTTCAGAGCCCTCTATAGCATAAGCCTATGGCTTGCGGTGCGCCAACAAGAACTCAATGACCACCGGCGAGATATCGATCTCGGAGTCCTTCCCCGGCCAACTGTGGTCATGACCGTCAATCTTGATGTGTCGTAGCAAACCATCGACGCCCGCACACTTCCAATTGGTATCATGGACACCGTTCGGAAGATCCTTGGTGCTGGAAGACGTGCACTGGTTCCTCCGCGCCCATCGGGAAAGCCAGTTCGGGATCGAAGGAAGAGGGCCTCCGCGGCCTTTCCCGCCGTCGTAGGGAATTATGGGGTCCGCTGTTCCGTGTGCCTCGAACATTGGAAGCGGCGAGCGAGCCAGGTGGCAGTTTTCGTCGCCCTTGACGTCGGTGTAGAAGGCTCCTGAGACGGGTGCAAAGGCTGCAAACTGTCCTCCGTGCCCAGGCGAGCATGCCAGAGTTCCCGTGAACCCGGCTCCGTTGGAGTGGCCAGTGGCGTACACCCGCGATGCATCCACGCAGTAGTTGTCCTTGATGCGGTTGACCAGGTCGGTGGTGAAGACCTTGTCGCTCACGCCGGGCTCGGCATATGTTGGGCCTTGCCAGTTTCCCTGATCTATCGTTAGTACATGAGGATTGCAATCCTCAGACAAGTTCCCCATACCTTGATGCCGGCAGGATACACCGTGATCATATCTGGGTTAATGCTCTCGTCCGAAAATCGAGTTTGCTTTTCGAATTTCGCAGGATTGTTGCCGGAGCCGTGATACGCGATCAAGAGAGGCAGGGCCTTGTTGACCCTGTAGCTTGACGGAAGGTGAATTCTATAACTGCGTGTTCCTCCGCTGCTTTTGAAACTGAATTCTCGGGTCTGGCCCGCCCAGTCATGGGTTGTCGTGCATCCTTTCGACAGAGATGGCTGAACAGCCGCACATTGGACCGCGCTGAGAAGGCTCAGCAGCAGTGCAAGGAATTGGATGCGGCTCTTTGCCTGGAGTACCATTTTGAAGTCTTGAACCCGCGAATGATGGTAGACCACGCAGAAAATGAGGGCTTGATTGCGGTGTGCTTAGTTCGACCCCAGGCGTCACAGCGATACTTATACTACGAGATGCCATCGGAAGCCCGGGCTTATTGCATGGTACTGGTTCTTACACACAACTATGTACACCGTTGAGGTGTGATTGGGCGAGCACGTAGGGGATGGTGCATCATAGCGGCATCCAAGCGTCAGCGCCGCCGACATAATCCCGCGCTATTTCGATGAACCGGGGACCTATTACGGCCGGGGAAGTGGCTTAAAGCGATGTAAGACGTGCAGAATGAGACTGGCTAGAATCTACATCTTTCTGTACGTATGGAGCTACTCAGCGTCCGTCCATGGCACGCATTGATCCCCTTTCGTGCTTCTCACAGCCAAACATTTACCTACGCCCAACCACAAAGTCCTTCCGAGGATCCATGACAGTCATCATGATATCCAGCGGGTCGTTTGTTGCCGACTTGCCGTAATTGTCCAACTCAGCTGACATGTTCTCGCCACGCGCAGAGACGCTAAAGTATGACATATCCGTACTTTGTACGACGCGGAGAATCCATGCCACCAATCCTCGGAGCAGTTGTTTCTTCTTCTGCTGCCAGGTCAACACTCAATTCAGCGTTGTTGCCCCCAATTCACCTGAGCGCAAGCCCTCGCAAGGGCCAGCTTAGTTTCTTATCTCACTCACTCCGCCACGGGTACCCTGCGATAAACCTAGCTGTTAACAGACACGGCATGTAGTGGCAGATCGGCTATGGGCCAATTGAGTTCAGTGATGTGGCGGCTATGTGAGTAAACAGCGGACTGTTCCAGCGTCTGTTCCGGCCAAATTGCACATTTCTTACGAACAGCATGATGCACGGGGATCCCTCAGCTGCAAACGAATGACGCAAGCCTTCGCCAACGCTTTGCAAGAGAGGCGAGGTAAGGGCGTAACCCTGGCGGGCTCGCATTCGGTATCCGAATCAATGCTACCGATTCCAGCAACCCTGATTGAGCAGAGCCGTCAGAGCAGGTATAAGAGCGACGCAAGAGCCATGGTGGAAATACGAATAGAAGCCATGATAGTAGGGGCTGTCGGCTAACCACAGTTGGTGTCCCCGACAATTCGTGATCAGGATTCAAATTCTTGGGGGTCGTGTTTCTGGGGTAGCCCTAATGGCAAATACAACTCCCAGGCTCCCAAAGACAACGTAAAGAGCTTACTGGGCTGAATATGCAACCCATGATCGCGGAAGCCTACCTGCAGTCAATGCAATCAATCAACGGAATCCCCAACTCGTAGCCAAAAGTCATGTTGTGAGCAATGCTCTTGTCATATTGGGTTGATGCTATCCATACGTCAACCCCTCGCCGCGCACGTGTATGTAAGTCGAGGTCAGAGGAGCTGGAGCGGCCTGCTTCTCGGGGTCTTGTTGAGCCTCTTCGTGTGGCGTCAGGGGGAGATCTGACGAGACAGGCCGATCGGGAGGCGTTCGCGCTAGATGCTGTCAAGTGAAGTGGGAGAACCACACCAGCCGTAGTCCCGGCAGGTTGGGGGCCACACCGTGGGAAAGGACCAGGAACATTGATCTTTGAACGTCATCCAGCATCCGGATGTCGGTTGGATCATACTGCCGTCACGTCACTTGTCGTACAGTTGGGATTTGGTCGAGAAAGCAACATTCCATGTTGTCCCCAAGGATCTCTTGCCATTGGCCCTCAAAGCCCAACAAGCAGCGAGGTAAGACTGAGGCCACTCTCGATGCCACAGCAGTTCAAGGATAAAGTATGATCAAAAGGTTTATTTGCTCATTGATATTCTGTTTGATACATGGCTTAGCAGTGGCAGTCCCCCTGGCAGCAAGAGTTGCTAACGTAGTTGACGGTGAGCTCGCCCTTGGAGACGTCGTTGCCGGGCTGCGTGGGAACGCTGCCGCACTGCCTGCATTTGTGGTCGAGGAGCTGCTGGAGTCGGTTGTAGGCGTCCTGGGCCGAGCCCGAGGCGCCGTTCTGGTAGAAGGCGCAGACGCTGCCCTGGGAGCCGTGCGAGCAGGCGATTTGCTCTAGCATGCGAGGTCAACATCCATCCGTCGACTATCATGTACTTGACACTCTGGGACCGGTTGTAATACTTACGGCCGCTGCTGAAGCGCCTGTCACGGCCGCCCTGGGCAATGAGGACGCCGACCTGGTCCCTGACGACCTGGAGAGAGGCGTCGTTGTAGGTGCAGACGCCAGAGCCGCGGCAGTTGATGCCGAGCGCGCCGGCGCTGGAGACGAACAGGAGGGCAGAGGTGAACTTCATGTTGAAAGTGATATGTGTGGATTGGAGCTTGGGGCTCAATTGGCTATGACGGATGACGGAGGGTTTCAAGTGGAAGGCAGCCGCTTTTATGCTGCGGTTAGACTTGTTTCCATCGTCTCTGGACGTACAGAAGGCCCCCAAAGACTCCCAATGTCAAAGCACATGTACCGGTACCAAGACGAAGCTTCCGGCGATCATGCCGGCGGCAAAGACAACGACGATCAGTGATGTGAGCCACTTCCCCCAACGGCACTGTCCGGCAAGCTTGATACGGTCGCAAGTGGTCGCGGGTTCTCGGCAGACAGCGCCTTGGGAATGGCCTCCCATCAGGGTTCTGCCTCGGTCCACATCGATCTCACCCCTATCCAGCTCCAAGACGCGGATTCCACCAATCGCCTATCCAGGGTCACTGTAGACGTCATAAGTATCGTCCGACGAAGCTCGTCCCCGATTCCGAGCGATGGCTCCAGTTTCCCCGGCTGCGGTGGGAGCGTGTTCGACCAATCTGCTTGGCAACTTGGCGCACGTCTGCGATCATCCATGGTTCGGGCAGGCTGCGCGCTCTCTACTCTACTAATCTACTACTGCGATGTAGCTCCCCATACAGGTTTGTTGCCAGAGATCGGATGCCGCTCAGTGCGATGGGCCGCCGGCTATCGACTGGTGCGGCACTACTCCGGTGGTGTGAGGGGACATCCAGCATCTCGAAGGGCGTTGTAGGGGAGAGATCCGTTGTGGGGAATGGCGCCTCTTGCTGCAGATCCTCTCCTAGTGCTTATGTCAATTGCTAAAATGTTGTGACACGGGCTCATTCACGGCTCGCTCCTTTCACCACGATCCACCAGCAACGGATTGGGAGATTCGTCTCCGAATGGAGTCAAGTGCCGGTTCCGCGTGAACATGCTGTATTAGCTCTAGCAGTGTCTCAATTGCTGCCTAGCTGTTCCGTGAATAACAACTCAAATCCTTCAGACAACGCACACGACCTTCTAGTAGAAGGTTGGCATCGGGACTCAATGTATGTGGACTCCATCATATCAGGAGCCTTGTATAAGTCGACGCTCCTGGCTCGGCCCGAGTGCCCGAGGTCTCACGATGTGCATTGGCCAGGCTTTGCCGTCTTGACTCCAACCGAAATACGAAATAGATGTGTTGTGTGATTCTTTCAATTCCTACTACGGAGTAGAACATCCCACGCCAATAACTAAACCCCAGCACCCGTTCCCTCAGCACGCACCCTGGCAGTGCGGGTCGCCCACAACGTTGACCGTGAGCTCGCCCTTGGAGACGTCGTTGCCCGGCTGCGTCGGGCACGAGCCGCACTTCTTGCAGCCGTGGTCCAGCAGCGCCTGCATCAGGCCCGAGGCCTGCTCGGCGCTGCCCGTCGCGCCGTTCTGGTAGTACGCGCACAGCGAGCCCGTGCAGGGAATCTGCTGGCCCGTGTTGTAGTAGCGGTTGCGCGGCTGGATGCCGTCGACGATGGCCTTGAGGTTGATGAGGTTGCCGGCGGCGCCGTCGGACGGGCAGAGGCCGGAGCCGCGGCAGTTGATGCCGAGGGCCGAGGAGGAAGCCACGAGGGCGGCGAGGGAGGTGACGATGGCGGACTTCATGTTGGAGTTGTGTGTATGTGTGGTGGTTGTAGGTGTCGTGTAAGTTGGGGGAAAGAGTTGCAGTCTCGTAAATTGGGAGCCGGCAAGGGGCTTATACATCATGCGGACCATCAACGACAGGTATCAAATATTGAATCCGGCGATCATGACGCTGTTGCCGGTCAGTTGCCGACGCCAGGCCACCCCATAGCTCCAGTAAATCATGGCCGGACATCTACGTAAGAGCACCCAATGTCTTGGGCGCAATATTCCGCGGACTGGACGGACCTGTATGACCCGAACCCGATGATGGAAGCCCGGCCGTAATCCATCGGAGCGGCTGCATCCCAACCAGCTATGCCGCCACGCCGCACCGGCGAACGGGCCGAACGGGGCCTGACAGCCGTGGCTCGCCGATCCATCCCAGCCTCCGCAGCCCTATCGTCCCATTATTGAGGCCGTGTCTCGCTGTAATTGCTGGGAAAATTATCAGATGTAGCATCGTCCGTTTTCTCGGTCTCGGTCTAATTCCGTAGGCTTCTGTTAGTCTGTCTGAGAGTCCGGCAGTCGAAGCTCAGCCCGTTCAGCCAGCGCTGGTGCGGCTCGGGCTGCCGCCACGGCTTGACGATCTCCAGGCTAGTAGCCGGGTGGATCTGCCGGGTCATCGCCATTCAATGCGTGGGCTTCATGCTCTGGGATAGCTTCTGCTCAGGTGTAAGCGGCCTCAGATGTACTGGTACATGCTCGAAGTTGGGTACGTTGGGGATGTCTGAGTTGTTGCTGGAAGCCGCTGGTAGAAGACTCAACCCGGTTGATCATAAATACACATACCTCTCCTGCTGGGCTTCAAATATACGGTCTCATCCGCAGTCTTCAACACATCAGCCCCAATTACTCTTCAGGCTCCCCAAGATATTCTAGTCCAAGACCAAGAGCACAATGGTCTCTCTCGCTGCCATCGCCACCTTCATCGCCAGCGCCGCCGCGCTCGGCATCAACTGCCGTGGCTCCGGCGGTTGCACGTTCAACAACGCCAACATCAGGGACGTCCTGACCCAGGTCCAGCAGGTCCAGGCTCAGGGCAACGGCGGCCACCACTACGGCACCGGCGGTGGGTCGCCCCGATCTTGTGTTGTACCCATGGAGGCATCATTAAGCTAACACGTCTTGTGCACATAGTCCAACTCGCCTGCGCCCAGGGCCAGTACGCGTCCGTCTGCGCCTTTTTCCAGAACGGCGCCAGCGGCAGTGCCGACCGCGCTGCCCAGCTCCTCCAGGGCTTCATCGACCACGGCTGCGGTCAGTGCGGCAGCAACCCGACCGAGCCCGGCAACGACGTCTCCAAGGGCGAGCTGACGGTCAACGTCGTCTCGGCTCCGTGCTGCAAGGGCAACTGCCACTGCCCCATCTAGATGTGTATAATAGGAAACGAATGAATGATCTGCGCGCAGCCGAGTGTTACAATGCGTCGAGGTGATGAAAGTCTATTCACAATATGTAAGCTCTGAGCTTCGTTGTTGCCAGAACGGCGCAACGTCTAAGGCACTACCGGCCAGCCCGTTCAAAGCGTTGATACCTCTCTTCCCTCCATTTCGGGCCCCATTTCCTCACAATGAGGACGCTCGGGCTTGCCGCCAACACCACCAGCGCCATGAAGAGATACGTAAGCCCGTAGCCCCAGGCGTCGATGATGTACTGCACGACTGCTGTTCCAACGGCGCTCAGCGTCGCCCTCGTCAAGTTAAACGACGACGATACCCTCCCCGGGTTCATGGGGTAAAGATCAACCAGCAACGTCGTCAGGATAGAGATGGGTCCGCTCAGGCCCATGCCGGCCAGGAACAGAATCACCAGCGGTGCCGCAAGGCTGGTCCCGGAATCGACAACCCAGCCCCAGACCGCGATGGTGACCACGGCCAGCAGCGTCCATGGCCACATAAGATCCAGCCTCGCCCTCTCGATGGGAAAATTCCTCAAGTCGTTGCCCCGCTTCCGGTCGGCCGATACGCCAATGCTCCTCGCAACCCTCACGTAGTTCCAGTTGAGGAGCTTTCCGACGATGACGGACCCGATTACAGATCCCGCAGCAAAGGGGATGTAGCACAGCCCGACTTGGAGATCGTTGAAGTGGTACCGCCGGCGGATGACGTCTTGCAGGGGGACGAGCATTGCGTAGTTGGCCATGACGAAGAGAGACATGAACAGCATCAGCGAGCCCACGTCCTTTTCGAAGATGATGCGGACGGCGGCCAGGATGTTGGGGGCGGGGATCTTGAGCGGTAGCTTCTTTGCTTCGGGAATTGTTGAGTCGTCTGAGCCTGCTTCTAGCTCACGCCTCTTCCGTCGCCATTGCATGTTCGATGTTATCGATGCGTTCAGTTTCGGGGGAGGGATCGACCCATTGCCGACTATGTTCCGCGCCGTCTTCCCCAAGTTCAGTCAGCTCGACCTCTCGCCCCTTTCACACTCCATCAAGGGTTGACGCACCTCTGGCACAAACGGCAAGTATATGGCCAGGAAGACGCTGGCGGAAATCACCAGGAACCAAAACGTCGAGCGCCAGCCAAGGTATTGAGTCAAGATCCCCCCCACGACCGGTGCCAAAGCCGGCGCAAACTGCACGCTCGCTTGCACGGCCGTGATGTATCCTCCCCTCTCTGCGCTCGTCGTCAGATCCGCCACGACAGCGCTCCCGATGGCGACAGTCGCGCTGCTGCCGGTGCTCTGCAGCGCCCTGAGCACCATCAGCGCCGCGTAGCTGTTCTGCAGCGCGAGCCCGATGTTGGCGCCGAGGTAGATGGCAAAGGTCAGCATGTAGACGGGCCGGCGGCCGATCTGGTCGCTGAGGTCGCCGAAGAAGAGCGGCGCCACGGCCTGCATGATCTGGTAGACGGTGACGGTGAGGTTGAGCTCGCCGAGGGAGCGGTGGTATGACTCTGCGATTGGAGTGATGGCGGGCAGGTAGACGAAGGAGGAGAAGGGCGAGAAGAGCGTGCTGAAGACGGTCATTAGGATGACGAAGACCTTGATCCTGGAGGAGAAGACGGAGTGCAGCGGTTGATCCTGGGGCTCCGTCGTCTGGCCCGTCTCCTCAGGGCCTTTGTCGATGATGTTGCTGCCATTGCTCTGCTCTGACGCAGCCCCGTGTGCGTTGTCGTGTTGAATTAGACCTCCCTGCGGCGCGCCAGCCTGCTTTTCTTGGGAGGTTTCCACCATACTGCTGATTTTGTGTCAGTCATCCGATTCCCAGGCTCAAGTGAGCGAGAAAGGCGAGACTATATAGACTGGGACTCCGGTCAGACAGGAGGGAGATCAGCACTTACCCTACCGTCCCTTGTCCGACATGGCGCGAGACACGTCGATGCGATGCTCCACTACCTCATCAAGTCCCAAATAAAATCCGAGATTCGGTCAATGAGTTTGATGTAGACGTCAGTCTAATGCGCTGCGCAAGGGCATCAGTGGCGGTGGTGGACGGACACCAGCATTTGGGTTCGCCGATTCGGCACCGAGGTATGCCCCATCTCACCATTCCACGCAGCAAACCACAAAAGGATCAATGAAATAAGGGAGATTCATGTTATATTTTGCCGATCCCGGCGATCCAAAACAGGCCAGGACCTGTCTTTAATGATATCTCCGATATACGGTGACTTGTAGGCGCTGGCTGTCGCCAACACCAGGACTTACACCAGTAAGTCCGAAGCCCAAAAAGGTCATTGGAGCAACTGACCTCTACAGACAACCTGATACTGAATATGTATAGGATACTTTGATATTTCAAGGTGTAAATTTAAAGAAATACTTCGCACCGCCACGCAAAGTCAAGAAGCTATGGATCTCAAGACCACAGTGCTATCTCCAGTCCGAGGGCATCAACACCCTGACTTGGCATTCTCGTTCACTTGTAGTGGGATGTCGTCTTCGGGCACTCTGTGGTAGTCGTCCACGGGAAGCCGACGCTGCACAACCAGCACGGCATTGTCGGGCAAATCGTCTTGGTCCTGGTCACGACCCGGTCTGCCTTTGTGCATCCGCACGGCAATGTGACCAACCCTGTGCGACGTTAGATCACAGCAGATGCAATGAGCTTGGCGGCACGTTCACCGTCGCTGATGCACCCGGTCGAGCACTGGGCCTTGCAGCCATCCTTGGGCTTCAGATGCTCTGTCACGGTGACAGTCGGGACGCACGACTCGGGGTGGCACTTGGTTTTTGTACTGGTATGGGCGGTGGTGGTAGTAGTTACTGCACAATAAGTACGAATGGATGATGATGGTGAGGAGAAGGAGCAGGTAGTGCACTGACTTGTTTGGCTTCTGTACGCGAGTGACGTCCTGTGATGGCAATATCAGCACTCGCTTGGAGGGTGCCAGCTCATGAATGCATACCCGACAATGGCCGAAGCGACGAGGGCTGTGAAAGTCTTCATGATTTTCAGAGTAGCTTGTCGGCGGAGTACGGCAACGACCCAAAGTACCACAGTTTCACTAGCAACCTCGCAGCAACCACCTCGCACGGGGGCCTCACTTAACCTTAAATGCCAGCTTGGAGATATGCTTATTCCTGCTCGGTATAAATATCGGCCGCGGCGCTTCCGTGGCCGCATATTTCCCCGCGCTCTTGCTGCCTCGGCCAGAGACCAAGGGCTGCGGGCTGCGTGTACGACAGCAGGACCTCGTATAGAAGTCGTCGTGGGGCAGCTGAATGCAGTGTCATTACCGGTTCGCGGCTGTGTTGCATGCAGCAGGGGATACCAGGAATTGTGCATGGGCTAGGTCGGTCAGCAGATGACTCCGAATAGCAGATGCCAGAGCTTGAGTTGAGTCTTGGTGAGTCTTGGTGATGAGAGCTTTGAAGGGATCTGAGTGTGCATCACGTTTGACTGCTCAAACATTTCGCTGTCGTCATGGCTTGACACCAAACGCAGTGGTAGCAAAACATAGGGATGGCTCACGAAGGAGACATGGCATTCATCTAGAGATTCTTGACGGCGTTCTTCAATGATTGACGGCGTTCTTCAATTAACAGGTATCTTATGCGATAACCCACAACGCAGTCCAAGACCCTTTATTATTCCGGCCAAACACAAATGTCTCCCCGCACGTACATCCATCTTGTTCTATTCCAATGGCCAGCCGCAAGCGCATGCGCTTGGCATCCACAGTTCCAGTCATAGATTCCCCAAGCCCCTGCAGCAGACCGTTCTGTTCTTGCTCTGTAGCCGCACACAGGTCAGCACGCCACATGAGAGGGGAAGACATGTAGATCAAAGTGCTTACCAGACAGGCCTGACAAGGCTGCGGCCGTCTGCGGAAATGGGGCAATAAGCTCCCCTGTATTCACGCTGTACAGAGCCGTGAGCTCCTTGCCACTGCGAGCTGCGATGCGATTCCCGACCTTGATGGATGCGTTCCGGCGGCTACTCCGAGTTGAGTTATCCAAGTTGTAGGCGGCATCATCGAAGAGTGCACTACTTACTCTGCGAGAAATTGGACCGAGACGGTCTCTCTCATCTCGGCCATCTCGCGGCGCAGCTCCATGAGAAGCGCAGTGACATTGCCCGGCAGGGGGTTGTCTATGGACGGGTCGTTCAAGGCGAGGAAGGCCTGAGGGCTCTTCCCAGCCCCGGATTTCGATGGTACGCCCGCCATTGTGAGTGTTTATTCAAAGTGACGATGGTTGGAGCAGTAAGTACAGTCTCCTGGGATGTTGCTGGGCATCGGGGTGCTCAAGTGGCAAGGGGCGATGGTGGTTGAAATTGTGTACTGTTGGAATACGCAGGCATTTATAGGGCCTCTGTTGCGAACTACGACGGTGAATCACACAAAGGCGCTGCGAGCTTCCGCAGGTTCGCGGGCCGTACAGACGGAGGGCGGAGGCATCTCTTTGTGCGCACATGATTCCTTTCAGGGCTCCGATGGTGTTCAACGACACGGGATCATGACGGCCGCCTCCAATATGTTGGGATGATGCGCGTGAAGTACAGTGAATCGGCTCGCTGCCTCTGGTGACAGCTCCATCGTCTTATGTTCCCAATCTGGCAATCGGCGAGATCCTTTCCTCGGCTTCTTAACTGAAACGGACCATCCAGGGAGCCCCGCAAGAGTCGGGATGGCCGTTGCCCCGACGACGACGTCACGGCTAAACAGTGGAGCGCGGGCGTTCCCCGTCCCGTGAACTTGAGCCTCCTCGCCTCTGCTTCTCTCACCACTGGATTCCCTGTCTCACTCTCCACAGCAGACGAAAGAACTCAATTCCACTGCCCGCGAGCATATGCATCGCGACGGCCACGCACGGCGATGCGCATCGGATGCTCTTGTGCCCCCTCCAGCAACGACCGTCTTGCCCCTCGATGACGCGACGAGAGATCCGCTCGCGCCGCACGTAAACAAACCATCGAATCCATCGACATTCGCATAGACCCCACGCGCTCCATCAACAACACGCCCGGGACACATACCAGGCTCAGCACGGGCCCTCCACAGCTCAACGCCTCATTCTCCTGCCCCGGGGCGACACGGCCTCCGTCATGGACAACACCAGCTACCTCGCCCAGCAGGTCAACAGCAGCATCGGCCAGCTGCACGGCCTGTTCGACGAGATTGGCGTGCCCAGCCATGAGCGCGAAGCCCGGGAAGCAGAGGTGAGTCTGCGTCGTCCTTTACCCTGGGGAAATGCTGACGCCAGGGACGCGACAGCTCTTTGCCGCTCTGTCGGATGCGCTCAACAGCCAGGTGCGCCTCGTCACGGCCGAGAAGAAGGAGATGGTCGACGAGGCCAAGAAGACCATCACCGTCATCCGCCAGATGGAGGCGTCGCTCGACGACTTGAGGCCATCCCGGAGGTCGCAGGACGAAGACGACGAGTTCAGGATTACCTATCCCTTGACGCGATGCCTGCAGGCGCTCAAGGAGAAGCACGCTCAGATCAGCCGACTTCACAAGGAGCGGTTCGAGCAGGTCAAGAGTACGTCCCGGCGAGTTTCAACGCCGCTCCGGGTATGTATGGTTGCTGACTGCTGCAGAACTTGTCGAGGCTCTCGAGTCGTACTCGTCGCATCTCGAGCCGACCTTTGTCCAGATCGCTCTCCCTCCTACGGGCCCCGACCAGTCCATCCCCACGACCTTTGACCTGTCCCCATCGTACGTTGACCGCCTCGACGCCGAGTTCACGCGGGTATACGAAGAGTACACGCGTCGCATCGCATCTGTCCAGACCTTGTCGGACAACGTCATCCAGCTCTGGGCCGAGCTGGGAATCCCTCAGGCGCAGCAGGACGGCGCCATCGTCAAGTACTACCGCGATGCGCCCGAGCAGCTCGGTTTGCACGAGGAGGACATCAGCCGCCTCCAGACGAAGCGCGACCGGCTCGCAGAGGAGAAGAGGAACCGCGAGAAGCGCCTACGCGACCTGAGGACTGCCGTCGAGGCTCTCTGGGTCAAGCTCGGCGTCGACGAAGGGGAGACCAAGCTGTTCCTCAACCAGAACCGCGGCTGTGGCGTCCGACAGATCAACGAGTTCGAGGATGAGCTTGCACGACTGAACGAGCTGAAGCGGCAAAACCTCCACCTGTTTGTCGAGGACGCCCGCGTCAAGCTCCAGGATCTCTGGGACGCGCTGTACTTTTCCGAGGATGAGATGCTCGAGTTCACCCCTGCCTTCTCCGACGTCTACAGCGACGCCCTGCTGGAGGCGCATGAGCGGGAGGTTGCGAGGCTGGAGACGCTCAGGGAGCAGCGCGCCCCAACGCTGGCTCTCATCGACAAGCACAAGGGGCTGATTAGCGACCGAGACGAGCTGGCAACGTCGAGCCAGGATGCCTCCCGACTCATGATGCGCGGGCAAAAGGGCGAGAAGCGAGACCCCGGGAAGCTGCTGCGAGAGGAGAAGATGCGCAAACGGATAGCCAAGGAGCTCCCCAAGGTGACGGCAGAGGTGCGCAAGATGCTCGAGCAGTGGGAAGACGAATACGGCCGGCCGTACTTGGTGTTTGGCGAGCGATACCTGGACGAGCTGGAGGTTGAGGAGACGAAAAGGGGCGCTCCCACCACGCGATCCAAGACCCCGGCCGGGCCTCCGCCGTCGACGGCAATGGCACCAAGGGCGGGTGCGCTGTCCAGGGCCAACAGCACCAAGTCCATACCCCCACGCTCGATGAACAAGACGCCGACGGGGAACAGGCCGGCCAAGAAGGGGCCGGCCAAGGGCAGTCCGTCCAAGATCCCCGCGCGCGCGCCGCTGTCCAACCTGAAGCACGGCAACAACTCGCCCGAGCGTCCGCGGCCGGAGTCGAGGGCGGAGACTCTCCGCAACGGCGCGCCGCTGAGGGCTCCGCCGCCCAAGATGCGCGACCTCAAGTCTGTGCCGGAGCTGGAGACGGCGACCAACGCGTACAAGCCGGCGGGCATGGGGAGCATCGTGCGGCCGGTCGAGCCCGAGGACGTCTACGACGACCGTCCCCGCGCGGCGCGGATAACGCGGTCAAACTCCAACCTGTCTCACCACACGCAGCAGCCCAGCTACTACGAGGAGCACGAGTACGACGATCGGTACGACGACCGCTACGCGACCCCCCGGGCCGGGCACCGGCAGGGCTACGCGCAGGCGCCGCCGCCTAGGCAAATCTCCAACACGTCAAACACGTCGACGGCCGTCTCCGGCTCCGAGAACTGGGAGACGTACGACGACAACAGCGAGC
The DNA here is from genome assembly GCA_024340505.1 of Tolypocladium nubicola. NCBI lineage: Eukaryota > Fungi > Ascomycota > Sordariomycetes > Hypocreales > Ophiocordycipitaceae > Tolypocladium > Tolypocladium nubicola. The sequence continues at coordinate 24,617 of JALHCA010000042.1, forward strand.
CCGAGCCGGACGCGTCCGAGACGTACTACGCCAAGCTCCGGGCGGCGCGCGGGAAGCGGTACGAGCCCGAGCAGTGCCCCCGGCCGAGCAGCCAGGCCAAGCGCGTACGGGGGATCCCGCCGCCTCAGGGGTACAACGGGCCGGTGATGATCGACCCGGAGGGCAACAGGATCATCTCGGGGAGCGAGTGGACGGACGAGGATGCCTTCTAGAGGCCGCGGCTGCCTGTCTCGAGACGTGAACAGATGTCTTGGAGATGGACGACGCTGCCCATCCACGACGCTGCACGGCCAGTACATTCGACGAAGCTCATGACGATGCCGGACATCTCTGCACGACTCGCGTTCCTTTCTTTCCGTCCCCCGGTCCACCGCCCACACCTGGATGCGGCCCCTTGTCCCTCGTTGTCTTCTTTTTACTGCTGTACCTATCTGAACGCCTTCTTGTGTTGCTAATTTCTGACATTGACCGTCGTTTGTGTATACGGGGCGAACGAGGCGCGATAATATCGGGGGGGCTGACGGAAAAGGAGTACTGGGAATCCGGCGTTGGCAATGGCCGTGCCTGGATCACATGTATTTTAGAGCTGTGTCTATGGGAGCGCCTCGACAGCGGTGCGGTCGTGCCATTTGCGTTGAACAAGTTCAAGTTTCGCTGCGAGACGGTCCCGAGGTCCTGTGTGTTGTACATGTTGTGTGTCACGATGGCCTCGCTAGAGGGGACGTCGCCACGTCGATGCTCACACTAGCTACAGTTCATTGGCAATTCCGACAACGGAAAAGACACGGCATCTTCCGCTGCAGCAGCAGACGACGGTTGACGTTGTCCTGAGCACGGACGGTTGGCGAATACGACGCCCCATTCATGTCAAAGTGACGGCTTCAGGGGTCTATGCCAAGAGTGGGCGCGTCATGACACCCATTCCGGGGGTCTTAGTGGCTACGCCCCCAAAATAGGCCTCTGAGGCCACGCGGTCCAGTCTTTATCAGGCTCCCGAGGCTCCGTCTCTGTTAGCGCGCCGGGGGCTCAGCGTCACGAACACTTCCACCTCGTCGGACCTCCGTTGCTCTCCGGCGTCCTCCACCTCACAACCCTCACCTGCGCCTCGTTTGCAGCACTGTTTCTTGCGCCAGCTCATCCCGTGCTTCGTTTCTTTCCCGTCGCCGTGCTCCAGCACCCGCGCCCAATGCCCTGATGTCGTCTCGACCCGCGTCCTCCCGGCGATGAATCCCGCCTGCTCCTCGTCCTCGTCCTCCGGCCACCACCACCACCACGACTCCGCCGCCGCCGTGGCCCTGCGCGGCGCCTCCCTCGCGTTCCAGAAGAAGCCCGCCGGCGCGTCGCCGTCGCCGTCGCCGTCGCCGAGCAGGGACGGGAGCAGGGGCAATGGCGCTCTCGCGGCGGCCACGACGGTGGGCACGGGGACCAGGTCTCCTGCTCGAGCGGCCCTCGCTGCGCAGACGACTAGCGGCGCGGCGCCCGAGATAGATTCCCCGGGTCCGGCTCACGCTCACGGGCACCAGGCAGGGCTGGTGGCGGCGCGGCTGCACCAGCTCGGCGGCGGCGGCGGTCACACGCAGCACCAGCAGCTGCACCCGGGCGCTGGCAAGGTCGACCCGAGGAGCCCGAGCTTCATCGCGGCGACTCTGGCGGCGAGCCGCAGCGTGAGCCCGGGCCCCAAGGCGTCTGCGCCTGCGCCTGCGCCTGCGCATCCGCCGGGGGCGCTGAGCACGCCGGCCGGGGGCGACGCCGGCGCCCCGGTCGTGGTGGACTCGGGATCCATCGCGCCGACGGGGTCGCTGATATCCATGTTCGAGCGCGCCGGGGGCGACGCCGGCCCCGTCGCGGCCTTGGAGCACAGCCCCGAGGAGGCGCGGCGCCTGGCCGTCGGCAGATTCATGGCCGCGCCGCCGAGGTCCCATCCGACGCCGAGCCCGCTCCCGCCGACGCCGCCGCCGGCCGTCGGTCGAGAGAGGCCGCGGGCTGCGACTCCGAGACGGGCCCCGACGCCTCCTCCGGCCATCAGCATCCACAGGGCGCCGTCGGTGCCGCGACCGAGGCCGGGACACGCGGAGAGCCCCTCGGCTGATGCTGCGAGACCCAGACCTCGACCCAAGAGCCAAGAGCCGGCAGCGGCAAAGACACGGCAGTCGAGCCCCCCGCCCGTCTTGCGGCTCCCGAAGCAACAAAAGACTCAGGAGCCAGCATCTTCAGGTGCAGAGACACGGCAGCCAAGTCTTCCGCCTGTTATCCGGCCCCTGCAGCAACAAAGCACTCAGTCGCCAGCATCTCCAAGCACAGAGACACGGCAACCAAGTCTTCCACCTGTTGTCCGGCCCCCGAAGCAACCCGCGGCCAAGCCCCCGGTTACACCCCTACGAATACAGCCCCCTACCGGTCCCTCCGTCGTCAGATCCACACCAGAGGTACTGTCGCCAAAGCCGCTAAGAATCGCGAGGCCGTCCCTCGAGGCGACAGTGACGTCGCCTCCCCAGATCTCACCCAGGCTCCCACCACAACTCCCGTCATCGCCGTCGCCGTCGCCGTCGCCCGATCCGCAGAAGCGCAGCAGCCCCAAGCCAAAGCAGCAGCCGCCCACGCCGCCAAAGCCCCGTGGGCGCCAGAGGCTCGCGCCGAGTCAGCCTTCCAGCCATGGCCGGACGCGCGGGAACTCGGACACGCCCAGCAGCCCGTACAAGGCTTCACTCAATGTTACCCAAGCAACCTCCCGCGGCACCCCGGCATCCGCCTCGCCCTCCGCCCCGTCAAGGAGCCATCACACACCTCCGCCCCCCCGGCGTCGACAGTCGGTTTCCAGTGCGTCGTCGTCACCCGGCCTAGGCCCCCACTGGAGGCCTCTCACCAACACATCACCGAGCAATCTACAGCTCGACTCGCTCACCGACGCCATCGTGGCCGGCTCCCTAGCCTCGTCCCGCCTGACACCTCACAACAGCGGCGCCTCGCTCCCTCCGCCCAGTCTCCCCAAGCGCCAGAGATCGCCACGCCTGCTCCAGACTCTCCGCCAGCCAGCCACATCGCCGGACGGGGACGAGGACCGCCACAAGACGGGCAAAGGCCACCGCCACAAGCTGCGCAGCGGCAAGCACGCCCACCACGAGGGCTCGCGGAAGCGGTGGCGCGAGGAGATGACCCCCAGGGAACGAAAGCGCTACGAGGCCGTGTGGGCGTCCAACCGCGGCTGGCTGCTCGAACAGGGCAGCCCATCGCGGAGCATGGCGAGCGGCCTGGACACGGACACGGCGGGGTGCGTGGCCAACGTCGTGGTGCGCGAGATCTGGAGGCGATCGAGACTGCCCGAGGACGAGCTGGGAGAGGTCTGGGACCTGGTCGACCGTGGCGCGCGCGGCATGCTGACCAGGCAGGAGTTTGTGGTCGGCATGTGGCTCCTCGACCAGCGGCTCCGCGGGAGGAAGCTCCCGCAGAGGGTCTCGGACAGCGTGTGGGGGAGCGCCAACGGCGTCATGGTCAAGAAGCCCAAGGCCAGATGACGGTGAGTGGAAGCGCGGAGTGCATGGCGAGCAAGCAAGTCTTTTGTGCGGCATGATACCCTACAACAACTGCCTCTCTGTACAAACTCGACGGGGGATAATTATAGAATTAGACGTATTTCACACGTGCCGGCCGTCACGCCCATTGCTCTGAACGCCCTTGCTCTGTTCCGCAGCCCGTCCACCTCATTCGCCATGAGGGACAAGCGCCTCGAGCTCCGTGGCACCTTCGTCCCGCTCCCGCGCGCCGGCCGTCCTCTAGCGGCTCGAGACGTAGTTGTCGCTCGTCACGCCGCCAAAGGCCACGGACACGTTGTAGTTGCTGATGATGGGTTGAGCCACGGCGCCGTACAGGCTCGTCAGGCTGGCCGTCACGAGGCCGCGGCCGCGAGGCGCGTCGGCCGGGAGGGCGACCCATTTCTTGAAGTCGTTGCGCTGGTTGGACTCGGCTGTGGCTCGACGTCAGCTCCGAGTTCGGAAGCGGAAGTGGGAGCGGAAGCAGAGGCAGAGGCAGGGCAGAGGCAGAGGCAGGGCAGAGGCAGAGGCAGAGGCAGAAGCAGAAGCAGGCAGAAGCAGGCAGAAACAGAAGCAGAAACCAACGCACCCCTGCCGAGGCAGAACGAGTCCAGCACCACGCCCAGGCTGTCCGGGTAGCCGTCCCCCGCGGCGTAGCCAAACGTGATGGCCACGTCGAAGACGGTCTGGATGTAGTTGGAGCTGTGCACCACGGCGTTGAAGCCGTCGCCCGGGCGGATCGTGTCCGGGACGGCGATGCCCGTGATGCGGGCGTCGGCGAGGGCGAGGAGAGCCGCGGCGGCGGCGAGGGGGCGATGCATGGTGGCGATGCTGGCGTGCGTGGTTCTGCGATGATTGTGTGTTTCTGTGATGTTGCTGAGATGTTGCTGAGATGTTTCTGCGATGTTTCTGTGATGTTTCTCGATCGCGGGAGTTGAAGGGGAGGGCGCTCGGGGCAGTGGCGGGTGCTGGGCTCTCGACGGCTGTTCACCTTCCGTCAGCTCATTTATAGCTGCGAGGAAGCACCAATGCCCATCCGTGCGTGCATCCCTTGGGCGCCCTGCAGCAGGACCAACCGCGCATCTGTGCCGTTCCTCCCCGGCGGGATGGAGCTCAGCCTCGAGGTCTCGCGTGCCGCCGCCAGTGAACACTTGCTCGTCTGTGCCACTGAATGTATATATATATGTATATATATATACTTATACTTATATATATCAGCCTCGGTCTCCAGTCTCACTTCGTATCTTCCGCGTCCCCGTGCGACCAGCACCTGCGACGTCATCCGGCGGCTGCGCGGAGCTGACCGCCATTCGCCAGCATGTGCCGCGTGCGGTCCCAGTTAGCTAGTCGCGCCACCTTGGCGATCGCCGGGATGACTGCCGAGTGTCTCACTCGCTGGGCCCGATGAGCTGGCACTGGGTCAGCGGTGAGGCTGGGTGACGATGCGTCGACGGCGGCGTGGACGTGAAGAAGGAAGCAGTTGTACAGACTGAATTAGACTTGCCATACTCGGCCTTCATCCTGCCATTCAACGTCTGGCTTGCCTGGCGTCGCCCGACGCAACTACAGCCAGTCTCGTCTACAAGTGCTTCGTAGCGCACTGTCTCAGCACCTCCACTCAACAATCGCGGAGGCTCAACAACGCGCCGACTCTTCCCGAGCGGCCTGCCAATGCCAGCAGCCCGCAGCGGCACGGACCGTCGAGCTATCCGAGCGAGCACCGTTTCTTGTCTGCGGACGGCCCAGTTTGCTGCGTCGTAATGTCGTTGTCGCCGTCCCTCGCGGTGCCTGCAGCCATCAGCGAGGGGCCCAACTTCATCGATGGGTCAGTCAGGATGCTGCGGCAGTCACCTCGCGCCGCGGCGATTCCCTTCTCGCAGGACACGCAGCAGCACTACACGCCGCCATCCGTTTGCGAAGGCCCGACTCCGTCGACGGTGCGCGAGCGTATCCGCTGATCCCGCCGCCGACGAGGTCGTGCGGAAGATGGTGGCAGTCGTGTGCTTCAAAGTCGGTTCGGGGCATCTGCCGACTTCCCGACGGGCCGTCGGCATCCAGACGCAGAGCGTTGCCTCCACCATGGCTTTCACCACATTTCGACCTGCAACTAGAATACAGAATACAGAGCAATCATGACTCTGACGGCTGTTTCATGCACAACCATGTCTAGCTCCGCATCGGCTCGGCGTGAGACGAGACCGACCCCCCGGCGTCGGCCCGCAGCGACTTCCGAAGACTTCCTAATTCGGCAATCTGTGGGTGAGCGTCCGGGCCGGTCCGCCGACCGCACTGCCAGCTACATCAGACAGGCTCAGAAGCCGAATCTCTAGTCGGCTTGGTCTATGGCACCAGAGCTGCGGTCACTCACGAGCCATGCACACGCCTCATCTGCTAAAATGTCAAGCGTCCAGCCTCTCCCCTCGCACTAGCATCGCCATCGACACCCCCTCCCGGACCTTGAACGCCGGCGCGCCGCACGCCGTCAATATCGCCCGGATGGCATACGAGTGCACCGTCAGGGACACGAACGCGCTCCCGTCGGTGGAGAAGACGTCCTCCAGCACCGCCTGCTTGCGAGCCACGTGCTCGGCGTCCGTCTCGGACCGGCGCAGGCCGCGGAACGGGTCCTCCTCGGGCAGGTCGGCCTCGGGCCCGACGGCGTACCCGGGCCAGTTCTCGCGGATCCAGGTGCGCGTGCGGCGACGGTCGCACGTGTGCATGGTGTAGCGCTCGCGCAGCTTCTCCTTGACCACGGGCCGGAAGGGCCGGCTGTGGCGCGCCATGAGCGGCGCGAAGACGTAGTCGGTCGTCTGGAGCGTCCGGGCGAGGGGGCTGGTGTAGACGGTCTGCGGCAGCGGGACGCGGTGGCTGCCGACGGCGTCGAGCCAGAACGCGCCGAGGTCCTGGACCTGCCGGACGCCCGTGTCGTTGAGAAAGGCGTCGAACCAGGTCTCGTGCTCGTCGCCGTCGACGAGGGACCAGTGGTTCTGCGGGGGGTCAGCCACGCACGCACGCACGGCACCGACGAGCCCGGCTAGCAACGCAACTCACATCCCACGCCTCGGTGCCGACCTCGGCGTGCTTCTTGTTGTGGAAGCCGTAGCCGTGGCGCGTGAGGTACAGCACCTTGTACGACACGTTGTCGGGGGCCTCGCGGTTGAGGGCGCTCACATGCGCGGCGAAGCGTTGCCAGTCCGTGGCGACGTCCGCGACCGGGCCGTCGCTGGGGTATGTCCGCGGCAGGAGGCCCAGCTGGGGTTGCGTCGTGAGCTTTTCGTTGGGACACTGCGCGGCGAGCGCGGCGAGGTCCGCGAAGCAGCCCGGCTCGGCCTGGAACGTCCAGCGCCGGGCGGGCATGGCGGAGACGGCGCAGGGCGACTTGCGAGTTGCAGGTGGCGCCTTGAGTTGCAGGGTCAATGGCGACTCGAGTTCCAGGGTCTGGCGACTCGAGTTTCCAGGGTCAATGGCGACTTTAGGTGCAGGGTCAATGGCGATTCGAGTTGCTTCCGCTAGATCAAGTCAGGTGAGAAGTCATGAGCCGGACTCGGAACGACACCTGCCCCGCAGCGAGATGGCTGACTCGCACTCCTCGCAAGCCGCTCCTCCGACCGTTCAACGTCATCCTCAATGGGCAGATAACCCTGCTGAGACTCAAGATCAACTTAACATCGCGCATCACGGATTGACGCCACCAGCACCCATCGTCCCCGTCAACCGCGCAGCCGGTACCCGCAGGCCGTTTGACGACGCCCGGGCCGCGGAGCGACGCCTGCCCATGCGTGCTTCAGATTTCATCTCGACAACCAACACCTCGCGCAACGCCATGAAGCCACCTCGACGAGACGGCAGCTGACGAGGACTCTGCGTCAACCGCACCTCCTGGACCCTTTGCGTCGACTCGAGGCTCACCCGTGTGCGCGACTCCGCAACAGCCCAACAACCGTCGCCGTCCGCCGCACGACGCAGCCATGCCCCCGTGGTCTCGCCTCTCACGCCTCGCCCTCGCGCCGCCGCGACTCACTCCTCCCACGGCACCGTACACCATGTCCCACCAGCAGCAGCCGCCCTGGCTCGAGAGCCTCCTCGACGACCGCTCCCCTCCCCCGAAGCTCTTTGCCTGGACACCCGCCAACCTCGGCCCAGACGACACCACCACCACCACCACCGCCCATCATCCCCAGCAGGATGATGACCTCGCCCGCCGCATCTTCGTCCTCGGCGTCGGCAACATCGGCCGCCTGTACGCGAGCCACCTCGCGCGCCACCCGGACCCCCCGCCCATCACGCTCGTCGTCCACCGCGAGGCCCTGCTGCGCGCGTGGGCCGCCGGCGCGGGCCTCGAGCTGACGCGCGCGGGCGTCACGACCAGGACCAAGGCCGCCTTCGACGTCGAGTTCTGGACCGACCGCGCGCCCGACCGCGGCCCCGTGCGGGAGGTGGCCGGCGGCGGCGCCGTCCGCAACCTGCTCGTCGCGACAAAGGCCGCCGCCGCGATGCCCGCCGTCGACCGCCTGCGCGGCTACCTCGACGCCCGCAGCGCCGTCGCCTTTGCCCAGAACGGCATGGCCAAGCTGTGGCCGCCGCACGGCGCGAGCTACGTCGCCCGGCGGTACCCCGGCGGTGGTGCCGACGCCCCGAGCTTCCTCGCCTGCGTCACCGGCCACGGCGTCTTCTCCCTCGGGCCGTTCCGCAGCGTCCACGCCTCCCCGGCCGACGCCTGCATCGGCCCCGTGCTGCTCGGCGGCGGCGGCTCCGAGAGCGTCGACTACCTCACGCGGCAGGTCGCCGCCGCGCCGGGGTTCGCCGCGCGCGCCGTCTCCTCGCGCGAGCTGTGGCTGCTGCAGCTCGAGAAGCTCGTCGTCAACGCCTCCATCAACCCGCTCACCGCCGTGCTGCGCTGCCAGAACGGCGGGCTCTTCGACGGCGGCGACGACGGCCCCGTCGCCCGCGTCATGGACCGCATGCTCGGCGAGACGAGCGCCGTGCTGCGCGCCCTCGTCGCCCACGAGAGCAGCGCCCAGGTCCTCCTCGCCGACGGGGACGCCGCCGCCGGCCTCGACGCCGCGCGCGAGCAGCTCCGCGCGCGCTTCGAGCAGCCCCGCCTCCGCGCCATGCTGCACGCCTTCGGCGCCCGCGTCGGCGCCAACACGAGCTCCATGCTGCAGGACGTGCAGGCCGGCCGCCCGACCGAGGTCCGCGACTTCAACGGCTGGCTGGTCGACACGGCCGCCTTTCTCGACCAGGGGCTGGACGTGTCGACGCACCGCGCCCTGGTGGACATGGTCGAGAGCGGCGCGGTCCTGAGCAAGGAGCAGCTCGGGGAGCGTCTCCTCGTCTGACCTGCGTCACCATGTACGGGAATATCTCATTGGCCAGTTTCCAGTAGCCAACGTTTCGCTGCGGTACGTAGAACACAGGAGCAGGGCAGACGGTAAACAGCAGTCCATTCATGGCAAAGTAGAAATTATAAGGGGTATCTTTCATCCTGCAAGCAGACATCCGCCCTCGTAAACCACGTATCCAGATCCCACGCCCCCCCGTTCGCCCGCACGCATGGCCTTGTTCCGACCTCGTCCAGGGGACGCCGACGGCTCTCGAGCATCGCCGATGCTCCGTTCTACCACGGCCGCTGCGTGTGCGGCAGTTCCATCGACTCGGGCAACGACGCCGCCTTGGGGGACAGCGACTGCCAGAGCTGTTCCGGCTCCTCGCCCGCCATCTGCCCGGCTCGCTCTCTGCACGCGGCCGGCGTGAAGCCGGAGCCGACCTTGTGCGAGACGATGCGCCACTTTTCGTTTTCGTAGTCTTGCAGCGCCTTGCGGAGTTTCTGGTCCTGCGGTTGGTGCATTAGCTTCGAGGTTCAGACGGCTCAACTCAACTCGACTCCCGAGCGAGGTGCGCATGGGGGTTCGACGGGGTTGCCGGGAACATCTCTTGCGACAGGGGCCCGCGACGTACCATCTCCTCGGTCCACAGCGTCGTCTTCGCCTTCAGCTTGGTGCAGTACCGGACCTGCAGCGTCCCCGAGGACCGCCCCGGGAAGAAGTCGGCGATTTGCTTCCACGTCAGGTTCTTCTGCTCCTTGAGTTCGATGAGGAGCTGGTCGTCCTCGGCCGTGAACTTGAGCTTTGGCCCCCGCGGCCGCGCCGCCGGGGGGGGCATCCCGACCTGGCCGACCACGCTCGGCGCCCCGCCGGCGTCCTCCCGCCGCATCGTCTTGGAGGGCGGGCCCAGTTCCGGGAGGTGGTGGTGGTGGTGGTGCATCTGCGCCGTCTGGTCCTGGCCCTGGCCGCCCGACGCCGCCGCCGCCGCCGCCGCCTGGCCGTACGCGGCCCCTATCGAGCCGGCCTGCACGTTGTCGAGGCCGGACTGGTCCACGACGGCGACCCCGGCGACGGAAAGGTCAAACTCGTCGGGCCGCGACCTCTTGGGGGTCGGCCCCGTGTACGAGCCGTAGTGGGATTGGGTGGGGGACGACAGCGTTCCGTACAGCGGCGCCGACACCGAGCCTGCCGCGCCGAACTGGACGTGCCCGAGGCGGTGGCTGTGCATGTGGGCGGCGTCCATCGGGACCTGCGCCGCGTGTTGCTCGGGCTGCTTCTGGCCGATGCCTACCGGGCGGCTGGGGAGATGGCCATGAGCAGTGCCGGGCGGTGTGCTGGAACCGGCGGAGACTGCGGGGTGGTGGTGGATGGAGGCTCTGTGTTGCTGCTGCTGCTGATGCTGTTGTTGTTGTTGTTGTTGTTGCTGTTGTTGTTGTTGCTGCTGCTGCTGCTGCTGCTGCTGTTGTTGTTGTTGTTGTTGTTGTTGTTGCTGCTGCTGCTGCTGCTGCTGCTGCTGATAGGGGTGTTGGTGATGGGGTTGATAGGCGGCGTGGTGATGATGGGCCGGCGACGAGTAGGCCTGCTGCAGCTGGTTCAGTCCGCTCGCATGCGAACCTTGACCAGAGTAGTCCACATTGTAGCCCCCGACTCGATAGTTGTCCGCCAGTGTGACTCCGGCCCATGGGTTCCGCCAGAGCGGACGGCTCTGGACGGCTTCCAGCCTGTGGGAGAGTTCGTCCGGGTCAGGCGACGTCCTCGCGGGCTCCGTCGCCGGAGGACACGGGTCGTGCTGCGTCGGAGACGTCGTCGAGGGGCGGGCGTCGAGCGAAAAAACTCGCCGGCAAACTACAGCGACGCGCTCTCGTTGGCCGTCCCGCAGGGGCGCGTTCGAGGGCGACGATCTGCCTGGATGCAGGTCACGCCTCCCGTGCCAAAGTGCTCGTGCCTCTCTGCCGGGTCAACAGAAACAGCAGTGGCCAAGCCGCGCCGTGCCTCGCTCGCTGCCGGACGATGGGTTAGCGCCCTCGACGAGGCTTGTGTTGGAACTTGGCGGCCTGCAGCGTCCAGTAGCAAGGGCCGCTACGGGCGAGTTTTGTGTGGCGACGACCAGGGTGCGGGCGTCCGCGGCTGGGCGAATAGGACGGGGAGACACGAGTATGCGTCGAGCCTCCGACTGCCGGTCTGGAAGCCTCGGTGAAGGTCTGGCGAGGACCGCGTCGGGGCTGCTGTGTGTCCTTCTGGCAGTCGTGGCGCCCTCGGTGGAAGCCGTCCGAGGCCTACAGCAGCTCGAGGACCCAGGTCGATACTTGAGAGCCCGGCGGGCCCGGCCGACGACGACGACGACGACGACTTTGAGAGGCCAAGGGACCTTGCGGGGAGACAGAACAAGGCCGAGGGTCGAGGAGAAGGCAGCAAGCAGGCAGAGCACGTCGGTGTGGACCTCGAAAGGGAACTGCACTGCGGCCGAGTTGGGAGCTATAAGAAGCCGCGATATGGGAAGCGTGGGCTCGTTCCCGGAAATGGACCCGGGGACTGCCTACCAGCTTTGGCCGGCGCCGATCGGGAAATAATTTGACGAGTTCATGCCAGAGTCGTAGCAATGACAGCATACGTGGGCACTCGAATCGGGCTCGTGCTGCCCCGGTCCGCATTTTATGAGTTGAAGCCATGATGCCACTTCGTCGACGCGGTCCCCGGGTGTCCACTCGTTCCGTCCATGTTCTGGAGAGTGGCACGCACGGCTCAGCACGCATGAGGGATCCGAGCAGCGAAGGGCCCCAGGTGAAGGCACGGCGGACGAGACTCGAGAGCAACAAGGCTCAGCCCCGTACGGCGGCAAGGGTAGCGAAGCTAGGACGGCCGCTCGTGGCCGGGGCCGAGGCGGCAGGGCAGGCAGGGCAGGGCAGGACGGCCAGGCCCATCCATCTGCCGCAGGCCAACAGACGCAAGACGGCGCAGAAGCCAGCAGCCAGCAGCCAGCGATGCCGCCTCTCCCTCCCCTCATCTTTCCTGTCATGGGCATGGCGCCAGTGGCAAGGTCCAGGGACACACGTTCTGATGCGAGTCTGTGGAGACGTGCTCGCCGACAGGGGCCCGGAGAGGAGGATGAACCATGAGAGGGGGGTATAACGCGTGCAGGGTGGGCTATACAAGGAGCGGGCGAGGTGCTCCTCGAGGCGCTGGCGGCGGGCGCACGACGCAACAGAGGGCGAATTCCGAGGGCGTGGAGAAACGTGATTCATGGTACATGTGCCCCGAGAGATTGGCGAAGAGCCTGGGGGGAGGAGAGAGGGGGGGGAGGGGGCCAAACCGGCGCAGAGCAGGGGAGGCAGACCGAGCAGCCGGCTCGAGGTGGCAGCGCGCGCGACGGCGGCGGTGGGAGAGGCCAGGCCAGGCCAGGCCAGGCAGGACTCGGGAGCAGCGTCATGGTGTGCATGACGATGGATCGGCTGCGGCCCGGGTCATCACCAGCGTCCAATCCCGGGGGTCCCGGGGGCCGGAGTCGCCGGGCGGACGAGACGAGGGGGCCTGCAGGCGGCGGCGACGGGGAGGCGTCGAGGAGGCGTCGAGGAGGCGTCGAGGAGGCGGCGAGTCGACGGGCGCGGCATCGCGACGAGACGAGGCGAGGCGAGATGAGATAACACGAGGGGGGGTCTTGGCGGAGCCCAGACGACAGAGGAGGCGATGCTCGTACTCGCAGCGGACGGACGAGGACGGACGAGGACGGACGAGAACGGCATGCATTGCGGACGGACCGACTGGGCTGCCGCCCGAGTCGAGGGCCGTTTGTCTCTCTCGTCCGTATACTCGTGCTCGTGCGTCAACCGACAGGAGGCGGCCGCCGTCATCGACCTCCTCTTCGTCCGATGGCTGCGCGGTCGTCTGCGGTGGGGTCCCACGTCAGGCGGCGCGTGCAGGGGAGCGGCGGCGCGCGCAGAGGCGCGAGACAGCCATCTGAGACACCGGCATGGGTGGTGACAGCCCGCGGCGCCGACCCCTTCCCTCCCCACCGGCAGAGCCGCGCCCGCATGCATTGTCGACGAGACGACGAGACGAGGCGACGACGGCATCGACGAAGCAGCCGCGGGCGAACGGGCGGCTTTGGCGCGCGCGAGGCTCGACTCGACTCGGCTCGACTCGACGCGCGAGATTGCACAGCTCATGCGGCAGATGCGAGTGGCCGCCCGGCCGGCCTGCATAAAGGAGCCAGCCCGTATCCAGGCGCGCGCCGCAGGAGGATCGCAGCACGCGCGAGTAAGTAAGGCGTATTATCGTGTTATTACTCGCAGTCGGTCGCTGAGGCCCGCCGGGTCTCGGGCTGCCGCGACAGGCCCCGTCCGCGCTGCGGGACGACGACGACGCTGCACCGCGGCCAGCGTCTCCGTCTCCGTCTCCGTCTCCGTCCTCGTCCCTCCTCGTCCCTCCTCGTCCTCCTCCCTCTCGTCCCTCCTCGTCCTCCTCCCTCCTCGCCTCCTCTTGGTGCTCGCCTTGGCAGGCCAGCCTCTCCTTGTCGTCGCGCCCTGCGGATCCGATGCGGAGAATGCCGGCTCCGGCTCGCAAACTCAATTGCCATGATCCCCGTCCAGAACACAATTCATGCCCCCGCCGCCTCGGTACCAGCCAGCCTAAGGCGCGCATCCTCCGACACGTCCTGATACACCACCACCCGTCTGCCAACTGCAATTTGCCCCGAGCAATCAGACGAACTGCTTACCCAC
>JALHCA010000448.1:0-18327 GCA_024340505.1 Tolypocladium nubicola
CCCCCCCCCGTCTTCCTGGTTACAGCCTCCTGTGCTGGTTGCGAGCATGGGCTAACGCGCCCCGGACAGCGAGGTGCATCGAGCCCGTTCCAAAAAAACCGGCGCAATCGTTGCGTTGAAGAAGATCATTATGCATCACGAAAAGGATGGGGTGAGTCCGCTCAGCTGCCCCCTGGACGACCGACCGTGGTAGACTGTATGCTGATGTCTGGTCCAGTTCCCCATCACGGCCCTTCGAGAGATCAAGCTGCTCAAGCTCCTGTCGCATCCAAACATCCTGCGCCTGGAAGACATGGCCGTCGAGCATCCGACGAGACCGAGTAAGTATTCCGAGCTCGAGACGTCCCACGTCAATGACCCGCGTGGCTTACTCGGCCGTTCTCGCATAGCCGACAAGCGCAAGAAGCCCATCATGTACATGGTGACGCCCTACATGGACCATGACCTGTCTGGTCTTCTCGACAACCCTTCGGTGCACTTCAAGGAGCCACAGATCAAGTGCTACATGAAGCAGCTGCTCAAGGGCCTTTGCTATCTCCACGACAACCACATCCTGCACCGAGACATGAAGGCTGCCAACCTTCTCATCAACAACCAGGGCATCTTGCAGATTGCCGATTTTGGCCTGGCCAGACACTACGATGGCCCCATTCCGCATGCTGGGCGGCCCATGGGTGAAGGGCGACGCGACTATACCGGCCTCGTCGTCACTCGCTGGTACCGTCCGCCCGAGCTTCTGCTCCAGCTCAGACAGTATACCCCGGCCATCGATGTATGGGGCGTTGGGTAAGTCGAGTCTCGGGCCCCGAATCTGCAGTGGGCCTGAAGTGCTAACGACAACTGCAGCTGCGTTTTTGGCGAGATGCTGGTTGGCAAGCCTATCCTTGCCGGCGAGAGCGACGCCCATCAGCTTGACCTCATATGGGACTTGATGGGCTCCCCCAGTGACGACACGATGCCCGGATGGAAGCGACTTCCCGGTGGGGAGCATTTGTCGCCTCGGGCCCGACCAGGAAATCTACAGAGCCGGTTCAGAGAGTATGGTTGACACCGCACACGCCCTCGATAAATGGGGCTGGCTGACACGAACTTTGCAGATTCGGCTCAGGAGCCATCTCCCTGCTCAAGGACTTGATGAAACTGGACTGGCGGACGCGAATCAACGCGGTTGACGCCATGGAGCACCCCTACTTCAAGATGGCTCCCCTGCCCATGGAGCCCCACGAGATCCCCACGTACGAGGAGAGCCACGAGCTTGATCGCAGAAAGTTCCACGACCGCAAGGCCGCCCTTCCCCCCGCGCCAAAGGGAGGAACCGTCGGCCTTGGGCCCGATGCGAACGGTGCCACGGCCGGGTTCAACAGCAGTGATGGGTACAGCACCCGGAACGGCGTCAACGGAGGCCGGTACCGTGGCTCTGATGATCGCAGGCCAGCATGGCAGCGAGACCGCGGTCCGACTTCACGGCCTCCGCTTGATCGCCCAGTGAACAGAGACGACCTGGAGCATCGTGACCGCACAGCACCTCGGAACCGTGTCCCGCCCCGAGGGGCTGACATCGACACGTATATCCCGAGCTATGGGCGCGATGACGGTGGACGGCGCAGGGACGATCGTCCGAGGGAAGACCGTCCCCGCGAGGAGCGGCGTCGCCGCAATAGCAACGATCGATGGAACGAGCGGGATCACCGCACAAGAAGCCGCAGCCGATCCCCCGTCCACGAAAGACGAGACAGAGAGCGAGCAGAGCGTGACATGTATCGACGATGAAGAAAATGACGACGGCCTTTACTCAACAGGATGACACTTTCCCCTACCTTCCCAGAGATGCCGAAGCACGTATCCCGAGATGTTCACACAAAGGCTTTACACGGCGTTGGCGGCAAATATGGAACTACACACAGAGGGAACTTGTAGTAGTAGTAGTTGTTGTAGTTGTAATTGTAGTATGCGACGCGGCTTCGGAAGGGTATCTTGCATTCGCGGCGTGGAAAAAAACAGACAAAGACTAGCTATTTAGTTGCCTGGCATTATGATCATAGGTCAGAATCGTCATCCTCCTCGTGAATCGTCTGTGAGAGGAGCCCGGACGGTCTCCGGTGTCTGGACGGCGATGAATCGGCCAAATACCAATCCGATTCGATGATGGCTCGGCTGGCTTTTGACGTTCCAATATCGTACTTTTCTATGTTGATCGACTGCCGCTCGTCTTCTTGCGGGTCATCTTGCATTCCCAGGTATGACGTGATGATGGAGGAGCTCACTCCCAACGTAATGCCGGCGACGATGCCAACACCTGCTGCGGCGCCAAACTGGACAAAGTTAGCGATTGATGCTCCCGTGGCCGTACGCAGCGGTGCCATGGCTGAGTCTTACAAATGTGTATAATGGCTGCGCGAGGAATTGATGTCAGCTCCCCTGTCCTTGTGCAAGCCATGACTCGTGAAGCTCACCTCTAAGCTGACAATGAACGCGACGATGGCGTTCATCCATGACAGCAAATAAGACAACATGTAGAGCGCCGGGGCAAAGAGCACGAGGAGAAGGCTAGCAAGGTACGACAGCGGGATCCAGAGGAGCCGCAGGGGCAGGGCGATGATGCGGACGAGCCACGAGAGGTACCAGGACCAGTGGACGCCCCAGACAGCCCTGGCGACTACGACGACGGCGTCAAGGACGGCAGATAGGCTGCTGGGCTCCTCCATTGCGGGCGCGGGAGCTTGTATATCTGCGTCGCAGTCGGGCTGCGGTCATTGCGGGCTGGTCGGTACGCTGGGCCGCATCGCTGTGGGAGCTTGGGCCTCAGGAAGGGCGATGAGGCTGCGGAAGCAGGAAAGAAGTGGTGATGATAATAGCCTGTAATTATCCGCAGGGCTGCAACGAAAACATGGAGGTACGAGTACCAGCCATGAGCTGTGCACGGGCTACTCGTGGGGAATAGCGGGGTACAGCAATCGTGGGGCTCAAGAGGGGCCCGGGCATGTATCTGGCTAGCAGAGAGAAGCAGTTATCTGCCCCTCCAACTCCTCTGCCAGAAGCATCCAGCTGGTGCCTCTCTGCTCATCCTTTAAACCTCCCCGCAACAACGATTGCTGCGACGCCAAACAAACGACAGCGGCACGCGAGCCAATTCCATCTACGGCTGTGCGAGCTGGCACGAACAGACCCCACGGCCGTCCTTCTGCTGGCGCTGACATGCAGGCGCCCCGAGCCTAGAGAGGTCGTCGCCCTAGACAGACAAAGTGGTCCGACCTCTTCGCCCCCCCCGTCGCTTTTTCGTTGGCGGCACGCAGGGAACAAACTGCCGACGCACGATTCCATCTCGTCACGCGACCCCTTTCCCGCCCACCTGCTCGTCCGTGTCACGGCCCCCTCCCTGCAGCGAAGAGGAAAGGGAAGGACACGTAAATTAACCAAATAACACCTCGGCCGGGTACAGCCATGGGGAATAGCCACTCATCCACGTCCAAGTCCGGGTCCCCGTTGTCGGGAGCCGCTCCTGCTGCTGCCCCGCAAACGGCCGCGGCGGACAAGACGACCACAACAACCACAGGCCACCAGCACCACATCGGCCTCCATCACCACGATTCCACGCGCAGCCACCGCAGGGACGCGCGCAACATCATACCCGCCCACACGACTCACCGCTCCGTCGCGCCCCCCGAGGCGTCGCTCGCCCAGGCCCAGGGCTCAACCGCTGTCAACCGGCCCAAGAGCCTGCCCAGCACTGCCGTGTCTTCGCTCAGCGGCTCGCCGCACAGCAACATCTCGGCCTCGGCCAAAAACACCGACAGCCGGGCGGTCCGTCACGAGCCCACCAAACCCGTCGACGTACCCATCGAGTCGTCCTCGCTCCGTTCCCACCACGACACCCACGCCCACGAACCCATCCACTCCGAGTCCCACCTCGTCTCCAACAGCAGCGTCACAGACATGTACCTGCGAGGGCCGCCGCGTCTGCCGCTACCCATCGAGGAGGAGGTCCACACCCCTGGCTCGCCCATTTTGGCCCCCGACGAACGCCTCAGCGATGTCGAGCTGGGCGAGTCCTCGGATGGACTGACGAGGAAGAGCTCCGCCGTCAGCGCCAACACGGTCGATGACGAGGAGTCGGAGGAGCTGCGAGTCGACAAGACGCGACCCGTTGTTCCCACCAGGCTCGAGTGGAAGCGCGGCGGTGATAAAATCTACGTCACGGGCACGATCTTCCAGTGGAACCGCAAGCAGAGGTTACACCCTGTGTAAGTCACGCCAACTCCCCTGACCCCGGACCCCGCACCCTGGCACCAGAGACGAGCCCTCGGCTGTATACACATGTTGTGTTCCCGTGGCGCTTCTCGAAGGGTGGCAGGTCTCGTTTGCGAGAGGGTCGATAGTCTCATAATGTCTAATCTCCTCGATTGTCTATATGAGATGGATTGGGAGCAATGGCTGACTTTTCTTCTGCAGTGAGGGTAAACCAGGATGCTTTGCTGCGACCATCCACATTCTCCCCGGCACGCACCATGTCCGCTTTCTGGTCGACGGGATCATGCAGACGTCGCCAGACCTGCCCACGACGGTCGATTTCGGCAACAACCTGGTCAACTACATCGAGGTCAACCCAGACGACGTGCCTCTGGCGCAGAAACAGGGCAGCCTATCCAGGCCGGATGGTGAGGCTGACGGCGCCTCGCGGACCAGCTCGCAGGCCAAGGAGCAGCCCAGAGTACCCAGAGGCAAAGCCGTCGAGCCGCCAGACAGCTATCAGTCCACCATTCCGCAGTACCTCATCGACTTTGACCAACCCGAGGACTCGCCAGCCTACAAAAACGCCGTTGCTGCTATTGAGAAGCTGCCCACACCACCGAGCCTGCCGGGGTTCCTGGGCAAGCCTATCCTAAATGCCGCGACGCTGATGAAGGACGACAACAGCGTGCTCAACATGCCCAACCACACCGTCCTGAATCACCTCGCTACAATCAGCATCAAGAACAATGTCCTGGCCGTCTCAGCAACGACGAGATATCACAACAAGGTGAGTCCGTCTGGATATATCATGTGCCATGGACATCCCAAGCTAATGCATTCTCGCAGTACGTCACGACGATCATGTACAAGCCGACTTCGGCGGACGAGGGTTGAAGATGGGGCCTTTTATGTGCTGCCACCTGGCTCTCTGATATGGATGACATGGGAAAATGCGAAATGTAACACTTTTGCCATTTCTTTTCTTCCTTTCCCTCTGCCCTTTTTGCCTTAATAAAGGGGGGTCCGCTCTTATGAGCAGCACCATCAAGGCACCCTAAAGAGGTTCCTGGCTTGGGTTGAGTACTTTGCAGATAGACACGGCTGCTTCACCGGCTGAACGATAGCCAGGGGATGCATGCAGCATGGCAGGAAATGGAAAAACTAAATCTCACAAGAGCGTCCGTGAAGGGGGTATTCGAAGCTTGGCTGGGTCAATCTCTCCATTTAACGTATACCTCGTCTGTCCTAAACCGCTGCGTGCACTGGCTCTCTTCGAGGGGAGTGCGGAAGCCCGTCTCGTAGGCCAGCAGCCCCGCGTGCGCGATCATGATGCCGTTGTCGATGCAGAAGCGCTCGTCGGTGGCGTAGACGCTGCCCCCGCGCTCGCGCGCCATCTCGCCCATCATGTCCTGCAGCCGCTCGTTGCAGCCGACGCCGCCGACGATGAGCACCTGGGCGCTGCCGACGTGCGCCATGGCGCGCTCCGTGATCTCGACGAGCATGGCGAAGACGGTCTCCTGAAGGGTGAAGCACAGGTCCGCGGGGGTGAAGTCGGCGTCGGCACCGGCGGCCTTCATGCGCGCGGCGAGGGCGTCGGCGCTGGCGAGGATGCCGCTGAAGGAGCAGTCCATGCCCTTGACGGCGTACGGCAGGTCGAGCAGCCGGGACCCCTGCTTGGCGAGCTGCTCGATGTTGTAGCCCGGGGCCGGGTCGTTGCTGATGGCGAGGGTGCGGGCGAAGCGGTCGAGGCAGTTGCCGACAGCGATGTCGAGCGTCTCGCCGAAGATGCGGTAGCGCCGCTCGGCGTAGGCGATGACCTGGGAGTTGCCGCCCGAGACGTACAGCACGACGGGGTTGTCGGCGCCCGTGATGTGCCGCCCCATCTCGATGTGGCCGACGCAGTGGTTCACGCCGACGAGCGGCCGGTCCCAGAGGAGGCTCAGCGTGCGCGCGGCGACGGCGACGGCGCTGAGGGGCGCGCCCATGCCGGGCCCCTGCGTGAAGCACACGCAGTCGACGTGCCGGGGGGAGACGCCCGCCTCGGCGAGCGCCGCGCGCGCGAGCGCCACAAAGTGCGCGCGGTGGTGCGCCGCCGTGTCCTTGGGCAGGAAGCCCGTGCCCGGCGGGGAGACGAACGTGTGCCGCAGGTTGGCGAGCACCGTCGTCTCCGAGGGCGTGTGCCGGATGAGCCCGACGCCGAGCTTGTTGGCCGAGCCCTCGAGCCCGAGGGCGATGTAGGACGCCTTCCCGGGGGGGAACGCCACGGCGGCCATGGCGAGGCTGCCGTTCGTCGGCGCGCGCGGGTCGTGACGGCGAGGGTTGGGTGCGCCGCGGCGTGCGCGCACGGGAGCCGTGTCTGCCCCCCTGCTGTGTGCGCGCGGCTCTCTAGGCTCCAGACGCGGCAACGGACTGAAGGAAGGCTCGCAGTCGGCACAACACGGTGTCGCTGGTTGGGACGCAATACACGGCATGCGTCGCAAAAGTCTGGACGGATGGAGGGGCAGTCGTCGAATATGGAGGGGCAGCATCGCCAGCCAGTCGGCAGCGCGGTCGACGCCATTGGTCAGCGGGCAGTGATGTCAGCCCGACGAGCCAGTCGAGCAGCCCAGCCAAACCAGCTTAGCTAAGACCCCAGTACAGTCAGCCGGTCCCCTGTGGGTGCGGACGGACGGCGGAGGAGGAGCTTGCTTGGCGCTGGCTGGCTGGCTGGCTGGTGCCGCTCCTCGGTTTTGCTCATCCCACAATTAAGGCCGTAAATCCACCTCCACCTCCACCTCTACATCTTTCTTCTCGCAACTTTTCTTGCCCTCCCCTCGTCTTCATCTACGCCGCGCTCCGTGCCTCCCGCTACGCATGCCCTCGGGGCCGTGGCGGCCTGGTCGCGGACGGGACGCGGGCTCCGCCGCTGCGCCTGGTAAGTTTGCTGTGCCTCTTCCGAAGCCGTGAGACGAATCCGTGTCCGCGCTTCTCACTGCACCGCCCGGTCTAACACGGCATTTGCCCTCGCCAGATCAACACCCGCCTACGCCTCGCGGATGAGCAGTCCTGCGGCTAAGGGATGGCCTTGGTCAGCTCTACCGGCAGTCGGCTGCCCACGCCACGACACTGGTTTGCTCGTTCGGCCTCGGTGCTCGCGCTGAGCGGCGGCCAGTCAGAATCATCACGAACCGCTGTGCTCTCCCCGTCCACCTAGGACGGCATGGCTGCTTCCAACTGGACCCTTGGGCACCAATTGCCATGGACTCACCCACACAAATCACGGAAAACGGTGCAAACAAGAATTTTCTGGCTTCGAAGCGGACCGCGTTTAACGGGGGTTTCCATGCTTGCATTTCAAGGGCTATCCTCGTCTAAGCCTCAAAGACCGTCCAACTCCCAACTCCAAGCAATGCCCCCCTCCTGTCCGGCGCCCGTTACTGTTACATCTCAACGTTCCAACGATAATACTTCTCTCGCTCTTCCCCACCAGCTCACTCTTGTCGCCTGGAGCGGAGAAGGAAGAAAGGTTATATACATCCATCGGCTCCACATCATACAACGCTCGACCGGCGTTCAACGAGGGAACGATCCCTCATGAAGCTGCTTGCGGTTGCGCCTGTGCTGCCGCCGCCGGCAGCACTCGGTTTCCTGCTGGGCCGACATTTGCGCCATCGGTGGCCAACGGCGGCCGAGGAGCGCGCGGGTACATGTGCTGGCCCAGCGGAATAGTGGCTCTAAATTTTAGAGCACGGGTATCGAACGGGTCGATGTCATACACCGATGGCTCGACATGCTCGTCGTCAGAGTCGTACTTCCACCGGTCGGAGTACTCGTTCGACTCTCTCGGTGGCGTGGCCATCCCTCTTCGGTCGATCCACAATCGTTGGAGGCGACCGATGCGTCGACGGAACGAGGGCAGGTTGGTCTGCGGTTGTTCGCTCGCAACGCCGCCAGCCTTGAACAGGAAGACGGGATGTGTTTCCCGTGTGTCCACGGCCATTGGCTCAGGTGCGTCTTCATCCACTTCCATCGATTCCGATGATATCGACGCCGGTGGTGTCATCAAATACTGTGTCTTTGCCGGCCGGAACTTGAGCTCCGTGCCATGCTCCCTGACCGGCGACAACGGATCTCGAGTGAGATCCATGTGGTTGTGGTTCCACCTCCTATGGTTCTGAACCTTGTTCTCAATGTCCTCCCTGAGCTCCTTTTCCTTTTGCGACAGCAGATCAGAGAGCAGCACGAGCTCTTGCTCGAGCGTTCGTCCATCTGGGCGGACGGGGGCTCGCAATTGCGTGCCTGGCAGCCTCTGCGCAGCAGTGGGCTCGGCGACTTTGCGTTTCTGGGGCTGAGCCGAGTCAGTACCGAGTGGCCGCTGTGACGGGCTTAGGACGGGAGAAGCGCATGCAACACATACCTTTTGGTTCACAAGGTCATCGTCGTCACCCTTGATTCCCAGTCTGACCTTGACCTGCTTGAGCCTGGCTCTCTCTTCAAACAGAGCCCTGTCCATTTGCAGGAGATCTCGTTTCATCATCTCACGCTCATACGACAAGAGCACGAGTTGACGACCATCCTCGAGCTCGCGCCGCAGCCGCTTAAGCGTTTCGGCAATCTTGTTATCGCGAGCCCGCGTCTTCCTCGTCTGCCGAGCCTCGCGCCGTCTGAAGCAAACATAGGGGTCCGTGTCATCAGTTTCCTGGTGTATTTCGAACTTGAGGGTCGGGTGCAGTGGCTTATTGCCCATGTCCTGCCGCCTCGTCTTCCAGTACTGATAGATTGCCTTGGCGTGCTGGAGGATGGAGGAAGAGCCGAGGTGGTTCAGGGCGGGCACCATCATGTCATAGGCGACAACAGTATTGTCGACTGATGCATATGGCGTCTGCTCTGCCGCAGTCTCCTCGAACGCTTCCAGGATGTATTCGAGGTCATCCTCAGAGAGCGGCCCCGCCGCAGGAGGTTTACCATTGTACGTCTTGAGAAACTCATCGTCCTCTTCTGTCAAGTCATACTGGCAGCTGATGCACTCCTCTACGGTTTGCGAAAACCGGATATAGGAAGCCGGTTGATGGAAGGAACTGGGGTAGAGCTCATCATAGTTGATGTCGCTCTCATGGGGAGGCGGGACCGGAATTTCTTGGTCATTGCTGGTCCCTGCATCCTTGAGGATGGTCTGAAGATGGTATTCCTGCAAGCACGCTACTGTCAGCATGGAAGATGGCTTTGGACGCGGCGGGTTGGCTGCATCGCATGCCCGAGCACCGTATGCCAAGCCATATCACGTGCATGCGCACGTGATATCAGAGTTCTTGCGAAGGGGCAGGAGATGCTCACATTCTCCTCGGCTTGCTCGACACCAGTCGCGATTTGGTTCTCGGTGGTGAGTGCCTCGTACTCTGAAGGGTCGATTTGGTCCTCCCTGAGCACTGGGAGCGTCGTTTTGACGCTCAACTTCTTGACTCGAACCTTGCGGGACGACATGATGCCAGGGTGGGGGAGGTCGGCGAAAAGCCAGCGGAAACCCCGCGAAAAAAAGCGATCAAGTCATAAATCGAGGCCCGCACAATCGCTTTATGCCAAAATAAAGATGGAAAAGGCGTTGTGGCGGCCCCTTTCTGATGGCTGAAGTCTCGCGATTGATGGGGTGACGTTGGGATTGTTTTGCCGCGCGAAGATTTTTCACTGGGGAAGTTTGCAGCTGGCAGAAGGTTTGATGACCACTGTGGCATGAGCTCAAAGTCACTCGCCGCTGGATCTGTGCCTGGAGATACCTGGGGCGCTCGGGCCACCGCCTCCTTTCCCCCCTCCTTTCAGGCGCCACCGCGCCCGAAAGCCAGCTGTAGCCTGAGCTGCCTAAGCTAAAGCCACTGGAAGGCGCGACTTTGCTTTTGGCATGGTGGCTGCGTGCAGCGAGACCCAGTTGCCCAGCAAGAGCCGAGGAATACCCGCAATTCCCCTGTCAACGCCACAGCTCCCTTCAAGGCGTCGCAACTCAACTCTTGCACAGCCACATGTAGTTCGTATTCCTCGCGCACATGCCTGGGCACGCGTTGTGTAATGAAGCGTGTCTTTCCTGGCGCAGCGGCGGCTATCCTTCTATCTTGTAATATTCAGTAGTTGTACGATGCACCTCACATATGCGCACATTCACTCATCGATGCGAACCGATGTCCAAATTTGCGCCGACGTGACATCAGTGTCGTCACGCCTGAGCATGTGGTCCGTGCACCCTGGGAGAATGGTACCCCTCGGAGCTGTCTGACCGAGACTTGCATCCACCAACCCTACAGACATCAGTGTTATCACCCAACACCACCTCGCCGCGTCCATCACGACGCCCAGTCTGCTACTCCAGGAACCTCCCGACCCTCGGCCTGAATCGTCCTCAGCTTTGGCCAGCGAGTCCCCACGGCGCCGCCTGTGCTGTCCGCCAAGATGGGCAATACCACCAGCGCAGTCCTGGACAACATCGTCCAGGGGTCCAACTGTGAGCCCGTCCCGGCCAGGACGTGCGCGCCCAAGCAGCACACATACTAACGTGCTGCAGTCGACAGAGAAGAGGTTGACCGGTTACGGAAGCGGTTCATGAAGCTGGACAAGGTACGAGTTGTCGTCTCCGAGGGTATGGCGCAATCGCACTGACGTCTGTTCCAGGACAACTCGGGCACCATCGAGCGCGACGAGTTTCTGAGCCTGCCACAGATCTCGTCCAACCCGCTGGCAACACGGTTCGCGCGCACCTACCCAGACCCCCCTCCCCGCTCCGAGCTCCCGCTAACCAGGGCTGCGCCGCCGCAGAATGATTGCCATCTTCGACGAGGACGGCGGCGGCGACGTCGACTTCCAAGAGTTTGTTTCGGGCCTGAGCGCCTTCAGCAGCAAGGGCAACAAGGAGCAGAAGCTGCGGTTCGCGTTCAAGGTCTATGACATCGACCGCGACGGCTACATCAGCAACGGCGAGCTCTTCATCGTGCTCAAGATGATGGTGGGGAGCAACCTCAAGGACCAGCAGCTGCAGCAGATTGTCGACAAGACCATCATGGAGGCAGACCTGGACAAGGATGGCAAGATCAGCTTCGAAGAGTTTACCAAGATGGTGGAGAACACGGACGTGAGCATGAGCATGACCCTAGGTGAGTGCGGAACGTCTCGTACTGTTCCGAGGGAACAGGCTAACACACAGGGACAGACCAGTTTTAGAGCGCTCGCGATATTAGGTCGCTGGGAGACCTCGATGGCAGCGTTTGATGGATATGAACGAATTAGTATCATGATAATGATTACCCGGATTCGGCTTGCCCTGGACTCCGCGCCTCTCTTGTGCGGTTATGCAGTGACACGAAGACTTGCCCAGCAGCGCGAATGAAATCAAGCAACATCTGCTATCTGCTAATGGGTCCCAGGATACGACGCGACATGATGACTCGTTTGGCTGTGATGGCATTGCTAGAGCATCATTCGAGAGAATGCTGGCTATCGGGCATTCTTCGATTGTTGTACCTGTTGGCGTAAATGAGCCAGCCCGATTTTGCATTTGCACCACGAGCAGCTTGCGACGCGCCAGACATTGATAGACTGCCCAGCTTATTGGATGCCGAACGACGACGACACTCATTGCCGTCGAGATCTCTTCATCAATGCAGCAAAAATGAAGCAGGAGAGACGGAGCAAAAAAAGACATACGACAGCCGGTATTCGCTGGTCGTCACCGATCCAGCTACTAATCTGCCGCTCGTAGGTTTATCGGTGGAGATCAAACGGGATCCCGAGTTGTCCTACGGCTATGGTCGTATGTGCTATGCAACTAGGTCAATTCCCCTTATATGGATTGTTGAGCAGGGGTAATCATTCACCACGACAACCCACGGGCTGATTGCCCCGGGGTTGAAGATATCAACGGGCATCCGACACCCGCCTACCCGGGAGGGATCGGGACTCGAAGCGGCAACAACAGCATCCGCGAGACAGCACCACCATGACCCGGAATTGCTTATTCTCATGGACTGGCTGCATTGAAACATTCACCGCACAAGGTAGCGCTCGATGGTTCCGCGCTGGGCTCGACGAGGCGAAACTTGA
Source organism: Tolypocladium nubicola (assembly GCA_024340505.1). Classification (NCBI taxonomy): domain Eukaryota; kingdom Fungi; phylum Ascomycota; class Sordariomycetes; order Hypocreales; family Ophiocordycipitaceae; genus Tolypocladium; species Tolypocladium nubicola. The sequence continues at coordinate 12,289 of JALHCA010000448.1, forward strand.
AGACCGGCTGTCCGCCCTGCAGCCGAGACACCAAGACACCAAGACACCCGCCGACAATGCAGGCAACCGGCAGACAAAGAAACGCTGTGTTCAGTTCCATGACCACCAGGTCCGCGGGTTCTTACGTTGGACCCGAAACAGCCGAGTCTCTACGGACCACGGGGTCTGCCGTCCGAATGACAGCGGTGTGGCTGAGACATCGGAAACCCAACCCAGCGCGGGCCTCGCTCGGCGGCGGGCCCAGATGCCTCGAAGCGGTGCAACGGTGGCGCTTCGCCAAGTTCGAGACCTCGACAGGATTCGCAGGGTCGGTGGGCGGACGGCTGCGGGTGGTGGTCTTCAGCGAGCGGCGCCTCGCGCGGCGAAGACATGTCGGGAGAGGAGGCAACCAGAAGCAACTCGCACGGGAGCGCACGGGATCACACGAGACCCATGCCGGCGGTGGCTTGTTTGATTGCTCTGCACGGAGCGGCTTGTGCCGGCACTTGCTTCTCTTGTTCTGGACCTCTTGTTCTGGAAGGTCCCTGACGCAAGCCCCGTTGCCGAAACCCATCGCGGGTCCGGGACGGGCGGGAGTGGAGCAGCAGCCGCCTGACCAAGACGATGGCGGTGGTGATGGTCTTTGGGCAAAACGTGGCGCCGGGGTCAGGGGGTGGGAGAACCGAGAGCACCGGGCCCGGTGTCGCGGCCATTGGCGTGCGCGAGGTGTACTCGTATCACGACGGAGGGCCACTGGTTTCCCCGTACCCGGGGTGTCATCGACGGTGGGACAGCGGTCCCGTCCGTCGAGGGTTTTCTCACGTCACCGGCTTAGTGTCTCCAGGAAGAGCGAGCCCGGCCCCGGCATATCGCCTATTCATGCCACGGCTCGACGGATGCTCGTGCTCGTACAGGCACTCCGGAGTCCTCGTCCGTCCGCGCCGCCGGATGGGGACGCCCGGCCAGTCGGCAGCCTTGGCGAGGCGGTCCCCCCTTCGAGTCCGCCGGCAGATGACGACATGTGCGATCCGACGTCTTGTTGCTTGGCGGGGAGCCTGCGCCCCCGCCAGATGTGACTGGTCATATCCGGGGTCTGAACCAGTGGACAGACGGCAACGCCGCCGGGTGCTGGGGAGAGCGTGGTGCTTCGTACCGGTGCCGAGATGAATGGGCGTTCTGCCGTGCCGAGGTTCGCGAACTCGTCGCCGAGCACCTCTTGTACGGCCCTGCTTCGCGCGCAGATGCCACAGCCGCCAGTCGGCATCAGCCCCCCCCTCGACTCTGCTCGGTCCAGCATCTGCCAGCCCGCGGCGACCAATAGCACGCCCGCGGCGACAGCAGGGCTGAAGAGCGCTGCCTTTCTTCCGTCGTGCATCATCTCGCCATGACCCCCATGCCCCGGAGAGGAATCGATTGGTTACCGGCAGCCCGACTGGCGGCCCTGCGTTTGGTCCCAACGACATGTGTTGTTTCTGCTCGCGGGTGATGCTAATTCATCCCAACGCCACCTCTTGTGTCCTGTGCCCAGGTTGCTTTTTCCGCCAAGGGTCGTTGTCCGTCTCCCCCGACGATAGGCCCACGAAACGGCTTTTAGTTGGCCGGGCCTGGCTTGCAAGCAGCTCCCCGCCAGCCCTGCGTACCAGACAACCAACTCCCGCGCCTCCATCAGCCGGATGGCGTTCCCCGACAGCCGGCAGTTTCGCGACGAGTACCTTCGCGGGAGCGGGCAAGGCTGGAACAGGGTGCTTTCTTCTTCGTCTTTGGGCGCATCTGCCGTGCAGCTCAGGCGAGCGAGGCATCATGGCTTGGGTCCCTGCCTCCGATCATCCTGGTGCCTCTCGAGTTTACGAGTAATCCGTACGGAGAAGGTGTCGGTAGTAAATCGGCCTCGCAGCGGGCCCCGAGACCCATCTTATCGCGGACCGTCGTGCTTCTTTGCCGCGTATAAGTGACGCATCACCACAACACGCAACTCGCAACTACATCCCCGTTTCGTTTCCTCCGCCCTGCCCTGATCAATCACAAACACACACCACCCCTTACATATATCCGTGCCCCCCACTCGAAATGCACCGCAGCTGGATGCGACCTGCCAAAAATAGGCTCCCCCTTGTCGGCCCTGCTGCGCTGTGTACGAGCTCATTTCTATACTCGTAGGTACGTACTCGTCCGTCGTATAGACCCCTGCCGCCGAGGCTGATGATCCGCGACACGCGTTCCGGGCTACTGGGACTCGGGACCGCGCCCCAGCAAGGAGGCGGAGAAGCTGGCGAGGACGACGAGGCTGATGATTTGTGTTTGTCTTGTCTCGCCGGGGAGCGTTCATGCAGTGTGATACGGCCCGAGGCCCCTGTCCCGCGGACAAGGAGCATGGGACACGGCGGGCGCAACTCGCATGTTGGTGATGAGACGACCGTCGCAGGTCACAGATCACAGGCCTTCGCCGACCTTGCTGCATCGGGCACAGGTGGCACGCCATGGCTCGTCAAAACAGCAGCGCGCAGTCGTGGATGCGAGATGCCCCCAATGGGCCATCACCCTTGACTCCGGTACCCGCTTGCGTCCAGCCAAGGTCTGTCTACCCGACGCCCCCGGGAGCCCGCGAGAGCTCCCATGCCCATGCCCCATGTTCTGTCCAAACTCGTGCAGTACTCGTACTCGTAATGACATGATTTGCAACGGGATATATCTTCCCCCCAAAATGCCCCATCGTTAGACCCGCTGCCTGTCCAAAAGAGGCAATTCATTCATAACATAACCTTTGCTCCCGCGATCCAAAAAGTCAACGCCACGCCTGTCTATGCCAGCCAGTCCAAGCGCCTCGCCCTCGGCAGCAAGCCGTTTCGTTCCGTCCCTTGATTCTTCCAGCCTCGCACCACCCCGTTCCGATTAGGCCCTGGTCGACCCCGTCGTGCCGGGGAATAAAGCAAACGGTAGAGCGTCAAGCGGCAAGGAGCCAAGGTAATCCGGCCACCTGAATGTGTCCGCGCCCAACTGCAGAGTAGGAGTTGTCGGTTGTCTCGGTGTTTCGTCTCTGCGTCGTCTTGCTTCCACCGGTGCCTCGATCTCATGCCCATGCCCGTGCCCGCCGTGCCCGAAGCTGTGTGAACCAGTCCCCAACTCCCTCTTGACTGCTGTTGCCAAACACAACAGCCAAGCCATATGCAAACTCTGAAATGATGTCGGCCGACAGCCGTGAGTGTGTAATTAGGAAAGCCGCTCGCTCGCTCGCCATAATTCCATACCATGATGTACTCCATTGCACCGCTCCTGTCTGGTCGTAAAGCGCCTGATTATATTCATGCCGTTCACTGAAAGACCAGGGTATCAGCACGCAAGCCACCTTCAACGCGCCCCCCCTGCGTCCCCGGAGGACTCGTAAAGGTCTAGGCACTCTTCGAGAACTGCGCGCATGTATTAGTTCTTGTTCGCGGAATCTCAGGCGGCAGGACCCACTGCTTTCGATTTGCTCTTCCCACACGCCGTACTGGTAGTCGACAAGGCCATGTCGCTCGACGCCGTCGCAGAGCCGGATGAGCTCGTCGCCCATCTTGTTCAGCGTCTCTTCCGGTATTAGTCTCTGTGGCCCTGAAATCTGCTGCCCAGATTCCATCATCGTCTTTTGCTGAAAGAGCAAAGCCAGCCATGCGTGGTTGAAGTCGTTCCAAAGCTTTATTCGCTCGTCGTGAAGGGTCGCATCGTCTTGGCTGAGTCCTGTCCCTACTGTCAGCAACCCTGATCGGCGCCCATGGGGATGTAGCGAGGCAGGCGTACCTAGGTCCGCAACTTGCGTCAAGAGCCAGTTGGATAGGCTCAGCAGCGTCTCAGAAGCTCGCTCGAGAGACCCAGTCTTCACATCTTGGTACACGGCTCCCAGCTGCCGCTGATAGTTCAGCCACTTTTCTGCAAGGGCGGCGTCGTGATAGTCGTGATCCTCTGATACCGCAGCGTTAGGGCCAGCCGGAGGCTGCTGCTGCTGCTGCTGCATGGTGTTCACGCTGGACATGCCGCCAGCATAGTTCAAGGGCGCGGTATGTTGCTGGTACACGCTGGACGATGCGCTGGAGCCCTGGGCGGAGTGCTGCATTCCCGGTGTCGCGGTTGCTCCAGCTTCGGAGCTGAAGTATGTGGAGGCGACATCTGGCGCCATCATCTGCATGGCTGCTTGCTGACGCTGTGTAAACTGCTGTGCATCATAGACGGGCGTTTGCGCGCTCGGGTGCGCAACGTTGTACATCATCATGCCCGCGTTATAACTCCCGAAGCCTTGGCCTTGCGCCCGCGTATCCGAGCCGTACTCAGACCCGTAGGCCATGGCGGTGGCTGACATGTTGGGCGTCGAGAATGCAGCCTGCGGCTCTTGGTAGTATGAGCTGTAATTACCCGCGACACCCATGCTTCGTGGTGTCGAGGGAGACGTAGTATTGAGCGGCGCCGGGCGATACCTGTCGCCGGCAGACGTGGTGAGGGAGCTGTTGTGCGGTGGAGGAACCTGGGACGGGTATCTCGGGTTCGAAGCTTGCTGGACAGGCGGTTCATTCTGCCTCCTCCGCCGACTAGGGTCATCCATGCCCCCGGGGGGTGCTTCTGATCTCCGGAAAACTCGATGCGCCGGCGACCGTGAGGCGGCGGGATTTGGGAGATCGATGCTGTAGACACCGGTTCAGCTACCCTTGTCGGCCGAGTTGACGACCAGTCTTTGGCCGACTACGGCAACGTCGACGCCGACTGCCACGGAGGTGAGTCTGTATGCAAGAAAGAGATGCAGGAAAGCGAAGACGGCCAGCTTCGCGCTTCTTTGAATGCGCTGCACAAGAAAAAGGCAGTCGCCCCTGGGGAGCGAGTGACAGAAGCAACGAGGGTTGTGTCTGTGCCGGATAAGCGAAAGTCGTCTTGTGTCCCCGTCAGATAGAGGTCGGATATTGTTGGAATCGCAAAAGCGTTTTTCGTTTCCCTGCTTGGCGGGAGATGGACGAAAGATATACGCAGTGTGATCGAGTGTGGTTCAGAGAGCCTTGTCCAGTGAATGGCTCAGCGGAGCCAAAGCTATTGTAATTCATGCCCCGGAGGACAGAAATGAGCCGACGAGACGCAGGTCCCACAGAGCTGCCCAGTGGCCGCTGTGAGGCTCGCAGGCTGTACTTGTAACAGGAAACGCGAGGCGGGTGGTTAGCAGAAGCTACCGATGAGTTGTCAGAGCTGCTGTCACGAGTCGTGCTGGGAGGATCCTGGGCAGCCCATGCGGCGCGTCCCCGGCATGACAACCTCTCGCCCCTACCCGATCTACTGGGGGCAGAGAAAGCCGCGCCAGGGTCTCAGTGGCTGACGAAGCTGCACCGAGTCAGGCTGCTGGATTTCGACAGCCGTCTCAGTCGCTTACTCCCGAGGTGGTGAGACGATCAGGTTCCGCCTGGGAGCTCTTTTATCAATGAGGCGGTCGAGGGCCGAGAAGAAGAAACGACTGATGTGTTGAGCAGGCGCGGGAACAGTGTGACGGACGTTGGAGGAGTACTCCGTGTCTTATACAATATCGGAAAAAGGTAGGCAGTTCCGCGCGCCTGGGTCCGCGCTAGAGCCACGGGCAGAATGCAAAGTCCGCCAGTGCCTGTACAGCCCACACGCGTACAGGTTTGAGCCGTCAGCTCGTCGTTAAAGGGAAAACTATTCCTACTGAGCACCGGCATAGTTCTCGGCTGACCAAGACACACTTGAGACCGAGCACGGCCAGCACAGGCCTGGCTGGCATGATCTAGATTGTGACCCGAAGGACTGGGCGTCGACTCATGATGTCTCGAACAGGCAATGGACGACGAGAAAACGGTTTCGATGGCAGGGCCGGACGGCTTCCCAACGACACTAGCGAGAGAGTTTGAGGGGTCCAAGTTGGGTTGAATCGATCTGCATGTACTTGTAACATCGACCGCTAATAACCACCCCAGCTGATGCGCTGGTATTGCTGGAGAAGGCAGAGGCAGGCAAGACAAGCTTGTGGCTTGCAACTTGGGGGCACCGAGCCACCGACTGCGCAAGGCAGAGCTAAAACGGAGGGGGGGGGGGGGG
>JALHCA010000449.1:0-18985 GCA_024340505.1 Tolypocladium nubicola
AAAAAAAAAAAAAAAAAATCAAAAAAAAATCTGCAAAGCTCAAAGCCCAGAAGCAGGGTTGCAAAAAGAGCATCCTGCTTCAGAAGGTGCAAAAAAATGTAACTCCTCCGGAAAGGCTTGAACTTTCAACCTCCCGATTAACAGTCGGACGCGCTAACCAATTGCGCCACGGGGGAAGGAACTGGGTTATATTCCTGGTGGTTTTATACCTGCATATAAGGGGACACTGTATGGGTGGTGTGTGTGGAGATGTGTTCGGGCACGGTGTCCGGGTGGAGCCGGTGGCGGCATGTTTCGGTTCTCTGCTCGGACGCTGGGAAACTCAATCTTCAACGGCCAGAGTATGTATTCCGCGGCTTCGATTGCTGTTGAATTGTTGATGTATTTCCACTGCAGAATCTGTTATCGAAAACTGGATATGGACTGGCCTTAAGACCTTCACCAAGGTGTGCTTCCCTCGGGGCAAGCAAGCTTTCTAGACGATATCCCATGTTGTCCAGCTGGCTCAGCTGTTGTAGGTGCTCCCTACTTTATTCGACTGCGACGATGTTTGCTGTTCCCTGATCTTGCAGAGCACATGCGCTGCACAGCCTGCGTAGACAAGGTTAGAACGGCGCTGTGCCGTGGCATTCCTCGTAGTCTAGGCGTGACCGCACACAGTTACGAGTATACTAATGCTGTTGAGAATCAGCAAGTTACAAAATTGCTGTCCGATCCCCACAGACTTCCTAAATTGGCAGTGGAGGCTGACTCGAAGCCCACGATAGCGGCTTGTCGGTCGGTCCACGTGGGTCTAACTATAGGTACCTGCGCCAACGCCAACAGGAAAAAAAGAATACTCTTGGCCGTTGAGTCCAGTCAGTTTGTGTTGTCACATCACGGCGTTGAAACCTCGCAAACCGCCTGGCGGCCACGGCGCGATGGGGCCGCGTTCCGTCTCGTTGTCCGTGAGCCTCCCGCCCTGTCGGTCGGCAACTGAAGCGCAGATATCGGCTGCGTTGCGGACTCTTCACGAGTTGTTCTGCCCCTTGCCGGCTGCGGCAGACTTTCACTCGGGTGCGAGCCACGGCGCGCTGGCGCAAACCGACTCGGGATATGTCACCGAAGACGATGGGGACGAGGCGGGTCATGTTCAGACGCTCCGCGACGATCCGCTAGAGCGAGACATTGCTACGCGTTGGCTTACGGGGTTCATCGGTCAGGCTGAGCAGCTTCCTCTGGAGGACGGCCTGCGCGAGCACTTCGTTGAAGATGCGTGCTCGGTGCTCTCTCACCTCACTCGCAGCGAGGAGGAACCTCAGGGAGACGACCTTGGCATGACCCGACGATTCGAGTTCAGCGTCCCCGGGGACATGCAAGGCGCCAACACCAACATCAGCGTGCATCTCCTCGACACACCGATGCAGATGACAGATGACCACACCGACGTCGGGCTGCAAACCTGGGGCGCTTCTGTCGCGCTGTCGGAGATGCTGTGCCGCGAGCCTGAGCGGTTTGGACTGGACAAGAGCCAGTTCAACTCGAGGTTCCTTGAGCTCGGCGCCGGCACTGGGCTGTTCGGCCTCGCCCTGTCGAGCTTGCTGCCCTGCATCACGGACTCGTGGTCCTCCCAGGTTGTCATTGCGACGGATTACCATCCCGCTGTGCTGCGAAACCTGGAGCGCAATCTTGAATCGCACACGGCCAACGGGGAACACACAACACCGCTCAAGTCATGCCATCTCGATTGGTCTGCACCCTCCCGCGCGCCGCCTCTGGACAAGCCTGTGGACTTCGTCTTCGCGGCGGACGCGGCGTATGCCCCCGAGCATGCGTCCTGGCTGCGCGACTGCGCGGCGTGTCTGCTCGCGCCCGAGGGCGTCTTCTGGCTCATGGTGTCGATCCGGCCCAACGGAAAGTTCGAGGCCATCGGCGAGTCCGTTGAGGCTGCGTTTTCGGACGCGGGGAGCCGAGCGACGGAAAGGGATGGGCGCGTCTTGAGCATTCTCTCGCGGGAGCTGATCGACAAGCATAAGATTGGACGTGCTGATGAGACCGGGTACAACTTGTACAGGATTGGATGGAGGGAGATGGACCATTCGACATAGACGGCGTTTGGGGGTGGAGAAGCATGAAGCATAGAGCATAGAGACAGAGCATAGAGCATAGAGCATAGAGCGACTGCGCAATAGAGGGCGACTGGTCAATACACGGCGTTCAACCAGCCAAAGCCGCTGCAACGTTGCGAGACCGGCACATGAGTGCGCCGACAGGGCTGCATATGGCTCAAAGGATGCTGTCGGTGATTCAAATCGCCGTTGGCGTTCCTGTGGCGCCACTGCAGGCACAGCGACCAGAATGGCCAGGTCCTTGTCGAACTACTCCGTAATTAGCTGGCTAGCCAAACCTGATTGCTGGAGCAAAGAGCGCCCGACGGCCTGTCAAGAGGGCATCATCAAATCTCCACCCCCGCGTCCAAGTGTCTACCTACTGCAGAGATCAGCGCAAGGCAGTAGTTTAATCGGGCGCACCTTGTTGTCGCTTCCATCAGGATGCTTCTCGACTACGCCACCCTGTATCCTTGCAGCCGTCTCATGTCAGCGCATCGGCACAGTTGTGGGCTAGGGCTTGAAGCTGATGCTGCTGCCAGAAAGAAATGCTCCGGCTTCGCATCCGGCCGGCAACCGAGCATGGGCAAGAACGCGCGTCAATAGTCTCGTGATATTACCAACATGTACTGGCAGTGCTCGAAATGAATCAGATGGCTGGCTGCGGGGCCGTCAGCTCGAGCAATACGGGTTGAGCAACCGCGATATTAGCGTGCATTCGGAGCGGTTAAGTTGGCTTCACTTTCGTGCGGGGCAAGCGGCATCATAAATTCCCACCCCAGCTTCCCCAGACGCCTCCAGGCCGGCGCATGGGCTGCGCCGCCGGGTTTATCGTGCCATCGTCGAGACAGGGTGCGTGGACTTGACGTCTTCATCTGACGTATCAGGGCCCTGGTCCAGACTCCAGGCCAACCTCATAAAGAGCGATCTTCCCGGGGTTGACTGGCTCGGCCGATTGCCTGGATACCTTCATTGATGCACCACAAGGCAACTCACAACGCAAGATGGACGAAAAGGTCGAGCACGTGGACACTGTCCACGACGAAATGGAAACGGTAGGTCGTCCGGCCTACACCCACCAGCTCAGCGCAACGCTTACACCCCCCAGAAAGATGTCCGCACAAAGATTGTCCGGGGCAACGAAGCCTTCAACGCGGCCATGCTCAAGGAGCCGCCGTTGGCCTGGAGCAGGGCCATGGTCATGGTCTACCTCTTCTCAATCGTTGCCTTCTTCAACAGCACCATGAACGGCTACGACGGGTCCCTCATCAACAACCTGCTCCAGAACCCGTGGTTCAGGGCAAAGTACGGGGTGGAAAACGACGGCATCTGGGCCGGCATCGTGTCTTCCATGTACCAGATCGGCGGCGTTGTTGCTCTGCCTTTTGTTGGGCCCGTCTGCGACGGACTGGGCAGGCGGATGGGGATGGCCACCGGAGCTCTCCTGATCATCATCGGTGGGTGCCAAGGGTACAGCCGGGGGTTTGCCCTCACAGCTAACAGTGCCAGGAACCGTACTCCAGGGCACCAGCCACGGCGCCAACCAGTTCATGGGCGGACGCTTCTTGCTCGGCTTCGGAGTCAGTCTGTCGGCGTCCTCCGGGCCCATGTACGTCATCGAGATCAACCACCCTGCCTACCGAGGTGTCGTCGGCGGCCTCTACAACACGCTCTGGTTCTCGGGGGCGATCCTCGCCTCCGGCGCCAACAGGGGAGCCATCACCAAGGGGGGCGACTTTTCCTGGCAGCTGATCACCTGGCTCCAGACCATCTTCGCGGGGCTCATCCTCCTCTTCGTCGGCTTCCTGCCCGAGTCCCCCCGCTGGCTCTACGTCAACGGCAAGATGTCGGCCGCAAAGGACATCATCACCAGGTACCACGGCAACGGCAACGAGGCCTCGCCGTGGGTGCAGCTGCAGCTCGGCGAATACGAAGAGTTCCTCGAGCTCGACGGCTCTGACAAGCGGTGGTGGGACTACAGGGCGCTCTTCAAGCGGAAGAACGTCTACCGCCTGTGCTGTAACCTCATTGTCTCGGCCTTTAGTCAACTCGCCGGCAACGCCGTGCTGAGCTACTTCCTCGGCAGCGTGTTAGACTCTGCGGGCTACACGTCTCCCATCCAGCAAGCCAACATCACGCTCGTCAACAACTGCCAGCAGTTTGTCTGCGCCATCGTGGGAGCCTGCCTCGTGGAGCGGGTTGGTCGTCGCCCGCTGCTCTTGTTCGCCTTTGGTGCCTGCAGCGTCATCTGGCTCGGGATGACGGTTGCGACCTCTCAGTTTGCCGCGTCGTACGCCGGAAAGGACGCGGCCGGCGACGACGTCTACACGAACCGGGCGGCGTCCAACGCGAGTCTTGCCTTCATATTCTTGTTCGGGGCGGTGTTCTCCGTCGGCATCACCCCGCTGCAGGGCCTCTACATTGTGGAGGTGCTGAGCTTCGAGATGAGAGGCAAGGGCATGGCCATGTCAAACCTCGCCGTCAACATTGTGGGCCTGCTCAATCAGTTTGCCTGGCCGGTGGCCATGCAGCGCATACAGTGGCGGAGCTACATCATCTTTTGCGTCTGGAACGCGATAATGACGGTCATCATCTACTTTACCCTGCCGGAGACGAAGGGGCGCACGCTGGAGGAGCTGGACGAGATCTTCGCGGCGAAGAACCCGGTCAAGGCATCGACGCAGAAGAAGGAACTGGTGGTGAACCGACATGGGGACGTCTTGGACGCGAAGGATGTCTGAATATGCAGTGATGCCAGGAACCGGGTGGTAGTACAGGGTAGGATGTAGTGCAGGGCAGGCAAGTTCGAATCTCACTAGGCTCAACAGGTAGATGGCCAATCGCCTCAATTGCCTGCCGACCTATATATTGTAATCTGGTCGGATATCTGCCAGATCAGTTGACAATCCTATGACAATATGACCTGAAATGCGCTGCGTGATTCCAAATGCTCAGGATTGCGCCGCACGTGACTGAATGGCGAGCTTACCAATCCCCACTTCCGTCGAACCCCGAAGCTTCCAAGCCCCTCCGAACTTGCGACGAGAGAAATATAAAACAAGCCGTTTCTCGCATCCGACAACACCTCACTTCATCACCGACATTGAGCACTTCACAATGGTCCGCGACGTCACGTCAAGCGCCGAGCTGGCAACCGTCCTCTCGAGCAACACATACGTCATCGTCGACTTCTACGCGGACTGGTGCCCCCCCTGCAAGGCCATTGCCCCCGTCTTCGAGCAGCTGAGCGGCAAGCACGCCGTGGAGGCGCAGCTCGCCTTTGTCAAGGTCAACGTCGACAACGTCAAGGACGTGGCCGTGCAGTACAGGATCAGCGCCATGCCCACCTTTTTGTTCTTCAAGAACGGGGCCCAGGTGGCGGTCCACGGGCAGAAGACGCTGCAGGGCGCCAACCCGCAAGCCCTGGGCGCTGCGGCCGAGAAACTGGGCGGCCTCGCGCAGAAGCGAGCCGAGGAGGCGGCAGCTGGGCAGTGATGTTTGCATGGGATGGTGCCAAGTACGGTGAGCAGAACGATGCGTCTGGGCTGGACGGGTTGATGAATGGTGGCCACGGAAGCCATGGGACGGGCACGGAATCTGCATGCAATGGCGCTCAATGGGCATTTCGACATACAAATCAAGCAAGCTATTCACACGACACACCCGACCCAGATGAATGTCCCTTGGTCGTTGACTCGTTCCATCAACCGGTGCTGGCTCATTCCACCTCAAACGTCACTTCGCAGTCCACGTCGTACGACACGTCCTCGGGCACGTACGTCAGCCTCTGCTCCTCTCCGGCGTCGCCAGCCGCCATGGGCCCCGCGACATATCTCGCAGCGCCCATGGCCATGAGACGTGGTGGCTGGTCATTGGCCTGGGCGACTTGGACGGGCCTGACGGACGCCTTGTCCATGGCTTCGGCAAAGGCCTGGGCCTTTGCCAGCGCGTCCTTGTACGACCGCTTGATGGCGTCCTCGCGTAGCTGCGCCTGCGTCTCGTCCGTCAGGCACCACTCGACGGCGCGCACGCTCGCCAGCGGAACCACGGACAGGGCGGTGGTGAAGTCGCTGAGGCTGTCAAAGTCGCGAAACGTGGCCGTCATGTCCACGCTGGCCTCGTAGACCCTGGTCTTCTTCCGCCCGCGCTGCGACGAGTCGGACGAGTAGCCGCTCGTCGCGCCCACGTGCGTCCGCGCCCCGTAGAAGGTGCTGTGCGCGTCGTCGCCGTGCTCCCAGTACGAGCGCGTCGACACGGAGCCCGACGACCAGCGCGTGACGGCCGCGTCGACGGCCGGCGAGGGCGCCCGGTAGTCGGCGTGCTGCGGCGCGGCGAGCTGTCGGATCTGCGCCTGGATGTCCTGCGCCGCGCCGCGCACCGCGGCCGAGACCGGCGCCGGTTCCGGGCCGGTGGACTGGATGCGCATGGACACGACGCCCAGCTCGGGCTGGCGCTTGATGTTGCCGGAGCCCGACACGACGACTTTGATGGGCGGCATTTTGGTTGCGGGCGATGCAGTGGATGAGCACACGTCTCGCATGTGATGATTGTGGGACGCATCTGGTCCCGGCAGGCCAAGCCCTGAGTGCTCGTAAGCGATGCTTCATGGGTGGGGTGTCGGGCTTTCGACGGCTTGAGCCGAGCCGGCATCATCCGGGGCGTGTATAGGCATCTGGGATAGTGTTTTGGGTCTTCGTGATGGAATGCTCGAGTACTCCGTGCGTCTCTAATGATTCCTGTAGGCTCCTGGAAGGAGTCCAACTGGCGTCAGGGTTGTGGTTGAACCCGCTGTAAGCCTGTACCTGGATCTGCTGAGTCACCCGAGTCGGGCTTCCCTCTGGTCGGGGAGGGCGATACTTGTTCAATGTATTGGCATCAGCTGTAAAGGTATCCTCATGTCAATGTGCTCTTCTGATGCCATCGCCGGGCGAAAGGTAGACCCACGGCCACGTTGGCTAGACCATCAAGTCAGCACATGTCCTCAAGGTTCTCTCCAATTCCCAGTCGTCCATCGCGCCCCCAATGTCGACGGCTGCTGCACCTCCAACCAGACAAAGGTGTTTCGCGAATCCAGCTTCTTCAACGAGGGACGAGCGCCAGCGCTTCCTGCACCAGCCGAGATCAGACGGATCAACGAGGCTTCGGGCCATATATACGCCAGAGACTTCAGTCGTCCACCACCTGCCACAATCCCGTCGCTAGGGCTGCTCGCCAAGTACGGAGGTGATACAATCACTATCGAGGCTCAGACTCAAATGATGGTACGCGAGAAGCTGCGAGGCCAACTGGCAGTCCCCAAAGTTTTCGGCTGGGCTGAGGTTGGGAGCCAGGGGTTCAGTTACATGTCCTTGATCGAGGGCAGCACGTTGCAGGAGCGACGGGAAGAAATGAGTGAGGACGAGAGACGAGCGGCCACTGAAGCCGATAGCTAAACCGCTATAACTGCACTATTACTGCTGGGGGGTTTGCATCCTACCGTGTGGACTACTTTGTCGAGGGAACGAACACCAAATGCCGAGTGCAACGGGTTGTCGAGCAAGTCATCTAGCCGTGTTAGTGGTGTAGGTGGTGCCTAAGTAGATTTCTTACAGCGTGTAAGTCAAAGCAAAGACGGCGAGTGGCAACGACGGCCAACTCTAGCACATAGGAGGAAAAGCAGGATTCTCATTGCACAGCTATAAACGCTCATGGATGGATGACATCAATTTTCGAGGCCCAAGTCTCTACGGCATGACTATCTATCCTACGCCTCTAGCTATCCGTCCTACGAAAAGTAGGCACCTATAGCGCGGTCGCGTAAGAGCACTCACGTACTACTATAGCGCACTTGGCGCACTCTTTACAGCGCACTCTTTACAGCGCACTCTTTACAGCGCACAGCGCACTCAACACAGGGCACTCAGCACACTCATTTCGGCGCGCTCAACGTGCTTATTACGGCGTACTCAGTATAGGTAGGTAGCGCACGCTCTGCCACCATCAAGCCATAGTGACCCAATCTTCGTAAGACGGATAGGTAGCCAGAGGCGTAGGATATAGTCGTGCCGCTCTTTTATGCCTTTCCAAGCCCCTACCTAGGTATTCCTCTACTATGAATTATGGCGGTTTAGTAGTCGACTTTAGGTTGGCTTCAGTGGTGGCAGCCCTTCTTACAACAATCATATGTACGGGTCCCCGTACGCCTATTGGGCTATGGCGCTCGTTGACGAAGAGACTGCAGCTACATACATCAATGTAGGTCTCGTCCACTAGAGTACGCTGGGTGAAGATACTAAAGCTGCCCGACCTTCGCGGCGTTGCTAAATTAGAGCCATCTACCCATCCCAACTACCAGTCTGTGAAGTCTTCTTTACATTTTCCGCGCAGCGTACTCTTCTATCGAATCGAGTTGATCAGGACGAACCATGTCGATAATTTAGCCATGCTTCACATTCAACAAGAGTCCATGGCCGCAGCTTTCCCGACCCCAGGCGATGGAGAAGATGGGAACCGGATCGACCTCTCGTCGGTAGACCAGAATTCGATCGACTCCTCGTGCCAGTCTCCTGTCTCAAAGTGCTCGCTCAATTACCACCGATTCACGAACGGTCATTGCAACTCGACCTGATCTGTCTCCCCTCTCGGCGATTTACAGGCGACACCGCGTCTCCTCCAAGCGCGCAGCAGCGTTCAACCGCCGCCACATATTCTTCCTCCGGTCATGTCCCTCCAAGAACGCCCTGAACCACTCCCTTTTAAACCTCGGCAGCGTTCTACCGACGCCCTCTTCGCCCTCTCCTGCCAGCCTTCGCAGCGCCTCAAAGTAATCCTCGAAATCGGGGAACAGGAGCGCAAACTTCGGCCCGTCGCCACGCGCTTTGATGCGCTCCGCCTCCCACCGTCTCATCTCATCGAGCGGCGGCAACGTTCCCCGCCCAGCCAGCAGGCGCGCGGCGTAGACGGCCTGCCACTCGAAGACCTTAAACGTCAGCCCAGCCTGTACGGCGCCGACGAAGAGCAGTGTAGGGTCGTGCTGCCAAACGACGTGCTGGTACAGGTCTGGAACCCGGTTGTTTCTGACGGGCACGCTGGGTAAGAACGGCAGCGTCCACGAGTAGCCCGTCCCGAAGATGATGTGGTCTACGTCGGGGATGACCTTGCCATCTGCGAGGTGGATGGCACGGCCCGCGACGTGGCTGATTGACGGCTGTTTCTGTATGCGTGGGTGGTTGAAGGCTTCGTCGCCAAAGTAGCCGTTGGCTGCGTGGCCAATAGCAATCGCGTGGACTGGGCTCTGAGCCGTGTCGACGAGGTCGAAGGCAATGTCTGCGGCGGATACCGAAGCACCAACAACCACGACACGCTTCGAGAGTCAGTGATGCTCCCAGACAGAGCAGGTGTTGCAGTCTTACCTTGCCTCTAAGAGCGTCTCTCCCACGGAAGTGCTTACTATGCAGGACACTTCCTGGGCGCGACTTTTCCATCTCGTCAAGGCCGGGTATGGCTGGGATGTATGGCACCGAGTAGTGTCCACTGGCAACGACGACGGCGTCAAACCACTCAGCCCACCAGTAGTCTTGACTGGCTCCCTCTTTGCGCAGCGTGACCTTCCATTCCGCACCAAGCTGCTCTACCCGCTCGACCGTTGTGTTATACGACACCAAGTCGCCCTAGCCCCGTCGCGTAACGAGGCCGTGGACGTACCGTCTCATGACGTCCCAGTGCCGAAACGGCGTGTCATTGCCATGCAACTCTATGGAACGCTGACTCTTCTCGTGTGGAATCGGCTCATCGGAGAACTGCATCGGCAAGTAGTCAATGTTGGTCTCGAGGTACGGGTACACGGACGACTCGGCGAAGCGCGGCTGATCAGACTTGGGCGTAAGGGACGGCAGTGTTTCCGGAATGGCCAATGGAGCATCAGCCGTTCGGTCGGCGAGAGCAGCAAGGTTGGACACTGCCGGCGGTCTCTTAGAGTCTCCGAGCCTGAATGCTTCGTCAGTTGCGTTGTCAACTATTCTGGCAGGGGCAGTACATACCAGCACCCTCCTGGGCCCTCGCGGCGTTCAAAGACACGGATGAGACTAAAGGCCTGTTCCTGAGCGAGGGCATCTACGGTAATGGCTCCCGCAGGGCCAGCCCCGATGACTGCCACACGGTTGACCGAGCTTTTGGCCATGACTGTCAGTCGCCGGTACCTGGGAAACAGCTGTGCCAACTCTGCTACGATGACTAGTCTTTATCAGTTTCCCTCGCCCTGCATCCGTCACAATAAGCATGAACCCAGTCGTTGGGAGATGCACGTGGATTGGATAGGGGCATCGGACCCATGCCGCCGTGTGGAGTCCCCACGCTTTCCAACGCCGGTGTGGAGGAGTAGCCATCACGCCATCGCGATGGTCGGGGCCGTGGTTTGGAATCAATTTGTTTGCTCTAGAGAATTGCTGCCGCGCGCAAAGCTCCACGAATTCCAAAGCACCAATTACATCTGTAAACATTGCCTTGGCTCTATGGCTTCTCCATTGCGCAGCTCCACGCGACTCGGGGACGTGGAGGTGACGGCATTTCGAATCCCATGACAGCATCGCCAAATTGTCCATTCGCTGTGCTAGTGTGCAATAAGTGGCCGCCTAGCCAAGCGTTACTGTTATTATATACAACTGATTTGTTTTACAAGATTCCATCTTCGACCGTACTCGTACTTCTGAACTCCCGAGTTTGCCCCAGCCAAGATGGGGACCTCACCAGCAACCCGGATTGAGACAAATGGCTTACAATTGCCGTCACGATTAATAGAGGAGCCAATCGAGACAGACAAAGAGCAATCTCAATCGCAAAGTGATGAGGAGTCAGGGGGTAATGCAGGAGCCGAATCGAATACCCGAATCAAGTGTGTCAAAATGTCCTCGACTCTAGACTATTTACTAATGTTCATTGAAACGCAGAGTCGATGTGTCAGTCTTGCTCCTCCTGTTCCTCGGTTTGCTCGTCTTTCAGCTTGACCGCATGAACCTCGCCAGCGCTTTGACGGGCGGCTTTGCAATGGACATTGGCGTCGACCAGGACACCATCAACTTGGGCAACCAGCTCATGTTCATGGGAATCGTTATCCTGGAGATTCCATGCAACATGGCTCTTCAACGCGTGAGTGGCCCTGCTCCTTTCCTCATGCAACGGAATGGTAACGTTGGAGGCAGATCGGTCCGCGACTCTGGATTCCCGCACAGGTCTTTGTGTTTGGTCTGGTTGCGACGCTGCGAATCTTCGTCGTCAACCGTAACGGATTTCTCGTCTCACGTCTCATGCTCGGACTCGCAGAGGCCGGCTACATCCCCGGGGCACTATACACCTTGTCAATGTGGTATAGCAAGCGCGAGCTCGCGAAAAGAGTTGCTATTTTCTTTTTCGGCATGTTTGGCGGCAATGCAATCAGCCCTTTGCTGGCATCTGGGATCCTGCAGCTTGATTCGGTTCGGGGGCTTCGAGGTTGGCAGTGGCTGTTCCTCAGTACGTCCTCTAACCCTCGCACCCACCAGACTACACGCCTCGACAATGCTAACACCCTGACAGTTGAGGGTCTCTTTACCATCTGCATCTCCGCATTCCTGCTCCTCTTTCTTCCCGGAAGTCCGACCGAGCCCAAACCCCTCGTCGGACCAGGCATCATCCGCTTCTCCAAGGACGATGAGCTCATATTGCGAAAGCGGTTCGAGATACGTGACCGCCAGGCCAAGACACCAAATGACCAGCGACTGCTTATTGATTGGAAGCTGGTGTGGAAGACGGTGTCTCATTACCGACGGTGGCCGCACTTTGTGTCCACATTTGCCGTCTTCTCAACGTGGAGTCCCTTGACAACTTACACACCGTCCATCATCATGTGAATATTCCTCATTTATACTGCCGAGTGCCTCATCTTGAGCACAAACACTGACCGCTAGAAACAAGGTCCCTCGGCTTCGATCGCATAGCCGCAAACGCACTTGCTGCTGTCGGCGCCCCGCTGGCGCTTGTCATTGTATTTGCCTTTGCGTATCTTAGCGACCGCAGCAACTACCGCGGCGGGACCGTGATTGCTGCGCATACCTGCTACCTGGTTACCCTCATCGTGGCGAGACAGGTCCATCCGCACGTGGGCAAGTGGTCGCGCTGGGGGCTGTGGACGGCAGTCAATAGCTTTGCTGTTGGATACCACCCTGTGCACAACACCTGGGTACAACTGAATTGCCATGATCCCAGGGAGAGAAGCGTCAGCATCGCGTAAGTCTCTTGCACTCTCTAGCATTGCCCACGAAAGCTTACAAAGGGCCCTGTTAGCATGTGGGTAATGTCTGCCATCAGCGGCTTGATGGTAGGAACGCAGTATTTTCGAGCAAGCGATGCACCTTTGTAAGGCATCACGGCCATTCTCCTTGGCCAAACACGTGCTAATTGATGCTCAGCTACCAAACTGGACTCCGCACAATGATACTCATGGTATCAGTAGGGATGATCTTTGCAATTGTGCAGGTTTTGATATATGTCGTACACAACAGACGTGTCGCTCAACCCAAGCAGGAGCCAAAGGATGCGAAAATGTCTATTTTTTACACGCCCTGATACAAATAAAAGTGGCCAACGAGCTATTGGATATGTGCCGCCTGCGGATATCGCTCATTCCACCCGCTGCAAACCGTGCATGCCTTTCATTTCGATCTCTCGGATCTCTTTAAGTCTTCGTAGCTCCATTGTAGTGTGGACGGCAGCCAACCACGAACTGTTGTTATAATCTGGGAGCTGTCGAAAACAGCTTGGGTAGAGTTGCCCGATACTGTCTTGTTGACGGCCGAGTGGTGCTTGTGTCCTTGACAAAGGTGATGTAGGTGTCGAAATGCTGCTCCATGGTACTAGCTCCGTCACTCATGAGCTCTACTAGCATCGAGTCTCTCCGCCTTGGTTGAAGCTCACTCGGATACCATATAAAAAAGCTGATCATCACGAGGAGCATTGGCGCCGCGTCGAATACGTACGCCGGCCACTCGCTCTGAAAAAGATAGCCGTGCCGACCCATGGTAAACTCGACCACCCGATAGACGTTCCGCGCCAGGATGACCAGCGATGTCCAATACAGCATGTTCAGACACGCCTGCCAAGGGACGTCGCTTTTTGAACCAGTTTCGCGCAGGTGGGCTCGAAACCGAATGTTAAAGACCAAGCAACAAATGATGAAGACGGCGAACATCAGCGCCTGGATTATCATCCCGGCAACGATGATGTACTCGCCCGTGAGGAAATATACTGGCTTGGCCAGCAATCCAGACCCGGTCGATTGGATGTTGAGGCAGATGAAATCACCAATGACAAAGAGGCGGGTCGTCCAACGCTCAGAAGTAAGCGAGAAGCAATCGCCCTGGACGGCTCTGACAACACGGGAGTATACCATGTAGAGCGTTGCGGCGAAGAAGACGGGGGGTATGACCAGGAAAATGGCCTGTATGAGATAGGTCACAAAGTCGCCCGTGGCGCTGTAGCAGGCTGCTCGGGCTATGAAGCCAACCTCTTCAACTGAGAGAAGATATGTGTCAGTGGCAGATATCGGTGGGCAGTTGGATCTTGGACATGACGCACGAACGCCGCCGATGACAAAGGGAAGACAGAACCACATTCTCGTAGTGACCATCTTCCAGCCATGGGCTGTGGTCACGAGACCGAACAGAGTGGCAAAGGCAACAGCGGCGGAGAGACTGGGCACATAACCCCAGAGGTAGACTCCATTGTAGGTATCGAGACGCGGCATCTTTGGATGTGAGAGATGGCAACACGTTATGTAGTCACTGATGTTCTGCGATTACATTTAGCAATGCGAACACGGGACGGCAAGGAAATGTGGTGGTAAGGACCTACTTCAACATCGGGGTTGAACGGGGTGTGGAAAGGGGACGGGAAGGGAGGGCGAGAGGCAACTACGATGGGCGGCAAAGAAGGTCAGCATCTTATACAGTCTAAGTGCCCGACCCTACTATCTGCTGGACAGCCAATAGCTGATCACCTGGACAGTGCTGTCGACACGTGCATCGCCATGACCACAATCTGTACAATTTATCGCCATCCGTTGATGTCATGGCAAGATCAGACGGGGCTGAAGACGCGAACTACTTATTCCTAGCTGGCATCCCCTCCTGTCACCTATGTAGTATGATGAGAACAGGTCAGAGCAGTAGTATGTCGTTTTACCGTACCCTCAGCTGTGTCAGGTGGTGCCTCCTTGATCCGTAGTCTGTGTGTATTATAAGACTGTGCGGGGGCCCCGCCCCCATACCAACACCATCCCGTTGTAGGACTCGGCCCAGGCCGAGAAGAAACTGAACACGCGGGTTCGCTAAGCCGAAACACGACACTAACGGGGCCGTCCTTGGTGCCAGTCCGGAATAAGTTCAGCTAATCTGCCTTGGGCTTGTGGCGCCTTTGGGTTTGGATGGCCAAACACACCGGGCAGACCGGGCGGTCGAGCGGTCGGCGGTCGAGCGGACGGGAATAGGTCAAAAGATTGCAACTGATAGACCTGACACGTCTGCGTTGGGAAGAGGGGCGACCCAATTCGATCATCGATGGCTCGCCTTCACTGACCAAGCTGTAACACGCACCAAGGCCGTTCACCTTGTCCGCTCACCATCCTGCGATATGCTTTGACACAGCCACAAGGTCATGGGAGGCTGCTTGGAATAGTGAGTCGCACGGAGGTCACTTGAACACCGGGCCGCCCAGCCTCCCCTCGCGATTCTGCTGACTTGGTGAGACGGCATGCAACGACAGGTCAAGGAATGCCCTTTGATGGTATGCCCACTCTCATGACTTAACCTCGAGTATTTCCAACCCATCAGTGCGATGAGGGTTGCCCGTATGTCCACCGTGCACCATGTCCGGCCGAGATTGCAGCTTTGCATCCCGAGCTCCGCCGAAGAGTCTCTCGAGAGCGGGCGCATCTTCCCACGAGCGCTCCATAAGCCCAGGCGACAACCGCAGTCGAGGCCACTGTACCAGTTGTTGCCCCTCTAAAGGTCATGATGTCCAATTCCAGCCCGCCAGAACGCCCAAGTATCAGGAACCATCATGTCTATTGCATCAGATGCTCGCCTTCTCAGCCCGCCACCTGGCGCAGCTAAATCCCGAGGCTTAGGGTTAAACCGCGCTGTCTCACTTTTCAGGACCAATTCGACCAGCCCAACTGCATCTCCATACTCGGCTTCACGTCGGTCCTGGGGCACCACCTTCTCGCTTCAGCGTTGGCCCAGGGGGAGCAAGACAACTGATACCGCATGGTCTTCTCATGGACGATGCTAGCGCCGCCAAGCCTCATGGGGAAGGATCGCTGAGTATGTGCAATAGGCCTTTTGCTTGTGATATATGAAGCCTTCAGTGACCAGCCTTCTTTCATCTGTAACACCGAGTTCGCCGCGGCAGCAGCCAATCCATTGCCTACAACTATTAACACCCCATTGAGCTCCTCCGTCTTCGTCCTCGTCAGCGCAGACCACTGCTGGCGAGCCAGTTGTATTACCATTGAGGGTTTGTTTGTAGGATGCGCTGCCGTATCATGATAGCACCCGGTAAAGGCAATGGCTCGTTCTGCCACACTTCCCCATAGGGCAGCGAATTCACATAGCCTTCGGCCATCTGTTTGGAGTCGCACTGCTGGCGTGGCGCTCCAGCTCTTCACCCTAGGGCATTACGTCAATGCGAATGGCGACGTCAACCTAATATAGGTGCAGGTCTGGTGACAGCAGCTTGGAGTGGCCAGGGTCCAGGGTTTCGGAGTGCAGCTCCCAGTTTGTAGAGTTATTGAGGAAGGGTACGACACCAAACTTGCTGGTGAGCGACCGGCCTTTATGTAGCCACTTCACACTCATATCAGCGAGCCACGGTTGTATCCCATGTGCGTATTCTTTGTGACTCGTGTGAAGAACCAGTGCAGGAGTGGTGAGTAGTGCCCAAGTACTTTGACGTGCTACCTAGGCATGAAGTACCTATTCCTTCCCCGTGCCCAGGTGAGAAGTGCCCATCCCTTCTCCGTGGCTCCCCCTTCAACTCAACCAACGGACATAGTGCGAACTCCGCATGTATCGGCAATGAAATACTCCCGTTCATGTCGTCTAGAGCTAGCATGCGTGCACAAAAGGTCGCAGGGTTCCCCGTGTTCCTCCGCCAGTAGCACCCCCGTGTTCCTCTGCCAGTGGCACAACTTAACAAGATTACAGCCCCCAATGGCCGACCCTCAAGCTCAAGCTCGAATTTTTCTAGCGCCAGTGGAGATCCGTCGGGCAATTTACGCACTACTCGTGCCAGGCATAGTCCATGTCTTCCGGCGACAAGGGTCGCTATGCTTTTCGCGATGTGTTACGCCCAGCCCATCCCGTAACGACAATGGCCATGAACGTCGGTCAACGCCGTGCCCTGGGAATATGTGGGAAGATACGATATGGCAAACCCGCCTGAGGTCGTCGTGGGAGCCACACTGGAAATGCGAAGAGGCGTCGTCTGACAGCAACGGCGATACTGGAATTGCGCCGCTGCTTCTTGTTTGCAGACGAATGTAGGCAGGGCGAACCTCTTTATGCATCTTGTGCAATTGTACTGACAATAATTACCAGGTATGAGGATGTGGCTGATTGCATGGTCGAGACAGCCACGTTTCACACTGCGGATATTGGCACACTCGAGTATCTGCTCCAGACAGTACCCAAGTTTGCATCTCCCAAAAACTTCATCGCAGCCATCTTTCACAGAATCAGAAAGCTGTATGTTACGAAGAGGCTTGATTTGACAGTATGCAAAGTAATCGAAGGAGCAAGCGACGACGCGAAAGCCAAAGCATCGGCCGCCTCATGGAGGAGGGTGTGGCCCGCCATCGCCAGTCTCAATAACCTCCGAAAACTTGAGGTTGAAATCGACCACACCGACAGAGCCTCTTGGTCCATCGCTCACGAGCGCGCCATCGTATCCCCTCTAGTGCCGCTGGCCGCTCTCCCCCAACTCAATGTGGTCGTCGTTCTCCCCAACCTGCACCCTTACTACGAGCATTCGGACCGTCACTTCACAGAGGATGGTGTCAAGCCGCCCTTCAATATATGTCGCAGAAAGCGGCAGATCTACCACGCCGCCGATAATATCAGAAGCGCGGGCCGTCCGATGCTTGTAATACAGTCGTGCTACGACGAATTCCCCCTTCTGCCCGCTTTGCACATACCTCTCATAGGGTATGCTCCGACTCCGTCACCGGAAGAGCTGAAAATGTTGGAGGAGGATGAACGAGCCAGATGGAAGAGTGGTGAGGACGTGCATTTAACCATATGCCAGCTCTATGATGGGGAGGAATTTTGTTCCTTTTGCACTGACGAATGGTAGGGTTCAGCAAGGGTGCTGTACACAACTCTCAAGCTCAACGCTACAGAGAATGGCAATGGCAAGACTTGATCGTCGATAACTTATTTCTTGCTTGGTTTATAGGCGCCAAGAATGCATATTTGAGACAGAATCCGAAGAGAAGCACACATCACTGGAGGGTGGAGCCGAGTCAATAGGGGTAAAATTGTCGCTACGGGCGAGTCCCGAATCCCAATAAATACTTGATCAATTAATATATGTCTTCTGACTTCAAGCCTTGTCTTTATATAGAGCGTAGAAGGGGGGGTTCCTTTTATTCAAAGCCGCTGCAGCCTGTGACCCTTATCTAGCTGTTGTCCCTATCTACACGTTGGCTACATTCTGTACTTCGTAGCTAAGAGCCAGTTGTTCAATTGGCATAGAAACACGTGGCGTTTGTCATTTGGTGTTAGACTTTAATTATAGCTTTCCATAGCCCTCTTTGAACCTGGAGTCATCAATCTAAAGAGGCTTAGAAGAATGCAATGAGGCTTTGTCCCTGAATGCCCAAACACAAGACATCAATTTAATGTGGCTGCCCAAGATGTCTGTCTTTGTCAACCGGTCTATCGGACCAAAATAAAGCAAGAGAGTCCTATTCTGTTATCAGTTTCCTCCTCTATTGAACCCCCCTGTGGCCTCCGCACCAAGACAGAGGTTTTTTTACTGTTCATCAATGAGCAAGGATCGATCTGTTCTTGATCATCAGCTCTCCTTTGCCTGATAATCTCGTCCCCAGAAGTCAAGCCCAGAAGCGTGGCTGCGAGTCACTCAGCCGAGGATAAACGAAAACGGAAGAAAGCGGCCAAGGCAGTTCTCAGTATATCCCAGTAGTCAAAAATAAACCGATGCCAGTTCGCGCGCTGGCATTACGGTACAGCAAAGCTGCCTGCTCCCTCGGATTAACTATTGATCTATATCCGACCCCGAAATGAGGTTATCACCACTATATATTACACACGAATTAGTCTCGCCTACGGCGGGCTCTTCTACTCGCCTGCGGCGGGCTCTTTCGTTTTCCTCCGGGGGCGCCCGCGGCGGGCTTTTTCGCCTACGGCGGGCTCCTTCCTTCTAACATCAACCTTCTCACATCAACAACGTCATCACGATGCCCTCACGGAAGGAGACGGGAAGGTCGAATTGACCAGTTACCATTGAGCATTTACGCCACACCTTATTTGTCTCCCATTAATGTAGCAAAGCTGCTGGCGCACCTCGACACTGCCGTGTACGCGCAACGCCATGAAGCAGCTTTGCTTAATAAATATATTCCATTGAAGCTGACCTCATTGTGGAATAAGTAGTTGCTAGTTGCTTCAGGTTTGGTGCCAAGGCTGTGCCGTATTGACCTGATAGACACGCTCTTACACTAGCCGCCATCATCTGGCTCTTGCACAGTAAAGGTAAAGATGCGCTCTTCAAAACAGTGAAGGTGAGAACGAATCGCTTTCAGGCAGCTGGCTTGGCAAAAGCCAACTTGATCCCGCTTTCAATAGCCCTCGCGTGTATTTTATTGCGCC
>JALHCA010000450.1:0-29956 GCA_024340505.1 Tolypocladium nubicola
CGCGCGCCATGCGTACCGCACGCTCTGGCGGCCGCTGTGGGCGCGCGCGCTGCGCCCGAGGCGGCGGAGGGCCCGCGAGGAGAGGGAGGCGGCGCGGAGGCGCGGCATGCCCGACCGCGAGGCGAGTGACTTTTGGGAGCGGCACCGCCTGGAGCGGGAGAGGGGGTATCGCATCCCCGAGGTGAATCGCAAGAAGGCCGCTGCTGTTGCGTCGGGAGGCGCCGGCGGCGGCACGGGGAGTGCGAACGGGACGTTTGGGGTGAGGATGAGGGGCGTGGGGCCGAGGGCGAAGAGGGACAAGTGATGGCGATGCGTCTGTTTGATATGTGGTTTGCGTTGCTTGTGGCATAGTTGGCGTCCTTACGCATAATACCATCCATCGACGTCCATCTGCCCATTTGCTCGCCCACCCCGGATCCAGCATCTCGCTGCTGCCCTCAGGTCTCTCGTCCACGAGTAGCCGTACATACTCCGGCTCCGCACCGGCAGCTTCACCATGCCCTCCGACGAAGCGACGTGCGTGGGCAGGACCGTCCCACCACATGTGCTCGTGGGAGAGGCGGTCACCGCGGACGTTGACGACGGCGACCATGGGGATGCGCAGGGGGCGGGAGGAGGATGCCGGAGAGGATTCAGGGGTTGGGAGGTTTAATACATACCTGTATACACCTCTACTCCTATATAGGTGTTAACAACGTTGAGCAACGATGTCTTGATAGGAATCTCTTAGCTTTCTGAGTGCGAGGCCTCCTATGCCGAGGCAATCTACGGGAGAAGGGGCATGTCAGGCGGCGCCTTGCTGAACCTTGACCCTACCCACCTATATTAGATTATCGACCTGAAGGGTCCCGGAGCTTGACAGGTCTTTGGCTCGACCTCGGCGTTCTGGCATCCATGATGACACAGGCGTATTTTCCGCGAACACCGTTGCGCTCACCATAGCCATTCTCTAACAATCCGGCTGAGCATCTGAACAGGAAGTAGCTGTTCGCTTTCGACATTTCTTGCTTCTAGAATTCGTCATCAAAAGTATTAGACGAGAAGCACTGGTTGTGATGGCACCAGGAAGGCCTTCTGGGCACTCTGCCACATGGAGCGGGAGCAGGCGCACGCCTGCTGTTGGGATGAACTGTCCGAGGATTGAGCGGCGTCTCAGAAAAATCCTTTTTGGGCTGGTTTGATGATGATGATCTCCGAGGTTGTTCAGCCGTCTGTCCAGCTCGGTCTGGAATCGGGATGGTCTCGCGCGTGGCATCGATGGTTTCTCTCCGCCATTGACAGGAGGTCGACCTGGGTTGCCCCTCACCTTCAGCTCTTGCGTTCCTGTGCTTCCTGTCAGAGGTGTTCATATTGTACTAGAGGGCACCTCAACCGGTACTTGAATCGCTTCTTGAGACGGGAGACCAGACGCGCACAGGGCGAATGAGGCGTCGCGGGTCAACCTCGGCGCCTCGGCTGCCAGCGGCCCGTCAGCCGTGCATAGCTGCTGACTCCTGAGTCGAACAACGGCTACTTCGTTTGACAGTTGGATTCAATCCAGATCATCCGCGGGTTAACACCAGCAGAGCGCCGAGTAGTAGGCTTGACAGAATCCGGATGGAGTCTCCGCCGCCTGTGCCCGGACGCGCGGTCCGGATCCTCGTCCTTCTTCTTGTCAAAGCAAGTCAACACAGGTTCTTGCGACGATTCTGGAGGAAGCAGTTCGGCCTCCTCCACATCTTCAATATCTGCATCAAGGCCAAACCAGACGAAAACCTGGCCGAGGCCCACGCCATGCAGTTTGTCGCTAGCCGTACATCCATCCCCGTGCTA
The DNA here is from genome assembly GCA_024340505.1 of Tolypocladium nubicola. Lineage (NCBI taxonomy): Eukaryota > Fungi > Ascomycota > Sordariomycetes > Hypocreales > Ophiocordycipitaceae > Tolypocladium > Tolypocladium nubicola. The sequence continues at coordinate 1,813 of JALHCA010000450.1, forward strand.
AAGGTGTACTACGCATTCACCCATAAAGGCGCCTCGTACATCGTCATGCGCCACATCAAGGGACAGATGGCAGGGTGCCTTTGGCCAAGCCGTGCTGAGGAATCGAAAGCGAAAATCCTGGACCAGCTACGGAGTATGGTCACCGAGCTTCGCTCGGTTCCTCCCCCCGAGGGGGCAGGCGTTAGCAGCGTCGACGGCGGGCCTTTCTACGACTGTCGTCTGCCGTCCCGGCTCTACTGGGGCCCGTACGCTACAGTGCGAGAGTTCCACGAGGCGCTCGTCGAAGGCTTGGATCTGGACACCGAATACACTCACATCCCCGACCTTTCCGAGCTGCTTGAGTTCTATCGGAAAGCAGGGAACGAGCTGGTTTTGACCCACGGTGACCTGAGCAGCCTCAATGTTCTGGTCCGGGGGGACGCCGTTGTCGGAATTGTGGACTGGGAGACGGCGGGGTGGTTCCCGGCATACTGGGAGTATACCTGTGCGAAGTATGTCAACCCTCAGAACCCGTTCTGGGCGGATCCGGTCGATCGGTTTCTAGCACCCATGCCGGATGAATTAAGGATGGAAGCCATTAGACGCAAGTACTTTGGTGACTTTTAGCGAATTCATTATTTCTTCTCCAATTTTCTGCGTTGCATGACTATCCGGCGTGGTCAAGGCACTCGCTCAAACCCCTCCATGATATCCCAGGTCGCAGCTCTGCTCTGATCGTATACTCGCTGTCCGTCGAAACGATGGGCAGTCTTCTTCTCCTCGACATACCACATGGCTACATCTCGAATAGAGCCCCAGCTCAGGTTGTTGGGGACCCCCAAGGCTCTCCTATCTCGCAGGGCTGTCTCGATAGCCTCTTTCACCCATGCGACGCAATTCCATCCCCGCACCTCGGGCCGAATTGGGGTGCCCCTTAAGATGGACTCGAGTCTATTCCCGTCCTTTATCTTACCAACCATGACGCGAACAAGCAGCATCGCGGTTGGCATCATAGGAATACCTCGCTCGTCATACTCCCACACGGTTCGGGGCAAGGGGGGATTGCCACAGACGTGGATCTTTTCTTTCGCATGAAAGCGATGGCCTCGACTGGTACTCAACTCGTTCTTGGGCCCGACAATGAGAGCCCAGTGATATCTGTCACCGTTAGAACGAAGACGCTCGCCACCACGGCAGTGACTCACGTGTCTTCGAGTCGCGGCATGACCGGTGCCCCTCCTCGAGCATATAGGGCTATATAAAGACGATCTTTCTCTGAAGGCATGCTTCGCTTGACTGGGTATGAAATATGAGGTACATGCAACAGTGAAAGTTTGATGGCGTTAGAAACTCTATGAAGAAGGACAGCTATTTAATGCGGGAAGACGGCAAGTTGGTGAGGCCTATCAGGCCTTGCTGTACGCGCGCGCCTGATTGCAGGCTGGGAGGGTACTGCACAGATTACAGACCTCGAAATAGACGGATGCGACTCTTGTGCAGGGAGATCGCCGTACATGTAGGCCGCAGCCGGCTTCGACCCGTCCAACCGGTTACGTCTGTACGACCCCCAAGTTCACACCCTTTCGAGACGAGGAACCACGCCATGTTCCCTGGGCGGGGTCCTGCGTGCGCTGCCATCACTAAGCACGCATCAGGACCAGGTTTTGGGTCAAGGCGACACAGACAAGAGTATAAATGGAAACCAGGATACTCCAGAAGTTGATCTTCACAATTCTTCAGCCTCTCGATTCCCACTCGGCGGGCCGTCCCTGCTCAGTCATTATTCAGTCGTCGAGGACCCGATAGATGGGGCCTTGGTCAAGAATGTTGTGGCTTTTGCGGACCAGGATTCCGCTCGAGGGCGATGAAGAGTGGATGTGAATGAGGGCAGTTTAAGGGGACTTCGGGCGCTAATAGGTACGGCCCCACCTTCCCGTCGCCGGTCCGATGGACACCCGGCTCTCCGGATCGGCTCCGTCCAGGTCCACCTGTGACGAATGAGTGAATATGCGCAAGGACATGTACTCTGCCATGGAATCTGGTGCTGCAGGTACAAGATATGACGCCGCCTGATTGCCTTGTGCGTTCGGCGAGATCTGTCCACGCGACCGTACTCGTACCCGTAACCCGTGGTCAGCGGGTTGCAGGGGTTAGCGCCCTGGCGCCATTTACGGAGCAGGTCCACCGCGGCTGCTGGCCGATATTGCACCTCAACACCACCTCACATCAGCTTCACCACCAGCACTCCCACCGCTTCCACAACTATCTGATACATTGACAGCCTCGTTGCGTCTCTTCCGTGCACCATGTCGCCGTCCGCCTGGCTCCGCCCCCCCGTGCAACACCTCCCCCTCCTCCCGCACCTCGCGCTCGTGCCGGCGCTCCTCGCCGTGGCCACGGGCATCGCCCTCTTCGTGCACTCGGACGTCAACGCCGCGCTGCTCTGGTCGCAGTGCCACGCGCGCGCGCGCCTGCCCGCCGTCGGGCGCAGGCTGTTCGTGCTCGGCACGCCGCTGTGCTTCCTCATCAGCTTCTTCGCCGAGGCGCTCGACGCGGTGCGCAGCCGCGCCGCCGTGGGCGTCGCGCTGGCCCTCGTCGGCGCGCTGCTGGCCGTGTGCACGCTCGAGGCCGCGCGCCGCTGCAACCGCCGGAACGTGGTGATTGCGCGGCCGACGGGGTGGTGGCTGCTGTTCAACCTCGTCGGGGGCGCGTTGGTGTGGCAGCTGGTGATTGTGCCGGCGTTTATTCACCGCGCCAAGAGCTGGCACGTCGCGGACAAGGGCACTGGCCATGCCGGCCATGGTGACGATGCCGCGCGTGAGGAGGAGGATCGCGAAGACCGCGACAGGAGGATCGCGGACGCAGAGGTCATCGCCATCCCCGTCGCCGTCGCGCTCGGCTTCTACCTGCCCTCGATCCTCATGCTCGTCCTCGACGCGCCCGTCGTCATCGGCGTCTGGCTCCTCTTCCCCGTCTACGTCACCCTCATACGGCTGGCCCTGCGCTGGGCCATCCAAAAGCTGCGCCGCTCCGAGCCCGCGCTCGTGCACCTCGAGAGCAGCCGCTGGTGCGTCGTCGCCCTGTACGCCCTCCCCGTCGTATGCTCGGTGCTCGCGCACGCGTTCGCCATGTACGCCATGACGCTGCGCGACGACCGCAAGGAGATGACGCGCTCGACGGTCAAGTTCATCGAGATCGACATGCAGTTCATCGCGCTGACGGTGCTGTACTGGGTGTTTGCCGAGGTGGGATGGCGGGCGCCGCTCGTCATGGTGGCGGTATCCGTCGTGCTGGGGCCGGGGGCGGGTGTGTGCGTGGGATGGGTGTATCGGGAGAGGCTGATGCAGGAGGCGTTGGATCAGCTGGCGGCCGCTGGGCTCGACGCGGAGGCGGGCGCTGGCGAGGGCCAGAGCGACGAGCAGACGCCGCTGCTTCGATGAGGTGGACGCCGCATACGACCTGCGAGGAGATTTGGCAAGCATGTGCCCTGTGGAGATACCCCGTTGATGATTCTTAGCGTAATATCGGGCACATGCTCCGACGTGGCCTGTTGTGTTCAAGGTACTGTGTTCAAGCGTCTTGGCCTTCATGTTTATACAAGTCTACCCTCCGCTGTAAATAGTACATGGTATGAATACACATCCGCCCTCGTCCCTACTCATCCTTTGGCAGCCTCGCCAGTATCCGCTCCCGCACAATCTTCGACGCCACGACAGACCCGTGCTGCAGCGTAATGGCCCCGATGATGGCCAGGATCGCACCGTTCAGGATGACCTCGACGCCGGACGCTTCTAGTCTTTGGGGCTGCCAGACATGTTAGCACGTGCACGAACGGATGGCGAGTGACGCGTGGGGACGCACCAAGCGAGGCTTCCACCGCACCACGTCCAGCATGCCCACGTTCGTCGCCAGCGCGTACAGCTTCTCCTTGCCGACGACGTCCTTGGGGCCCTCGACGGTGAGGTTGTCGACCGAGGCCAGCTGCTCGTGCTCGAACGGCGCCCTGCCGAACTCGTCTGCTATCCGCGAGCCCTTCTGCGGGTGTTTGCTGACAATCTCCTTGGTCGCCTCCATCACCAGCGTCAGTCGGCCTGCCAGGCGTCAGCTGCAGTCACTCCACGTGTACAACGGGCGGTTCGACGCACCCATCAGCGCCAGCCGGTCGTTGAAGCCCCGCCGCCCCTGGTCGAAGCTCTTGTGCGTCACGGCCAGCCACTTGAGCTCCTCGGGGAGCATCTTGCTGCCGCCCTGGCCGAGCAGGCGGTTGTACATGTCGTCGAGGCGCTCGGGGCTGTTGTTGACGGTCCAGATCTTGTTGCGCGGGCTCTTGGCAAAGTCCATCTGCAGCGGCGCCTTCATCGCCGGCGGCGTCTGGCTCCAGCGCGGCGCGGACGATGCGTCGCCGGCCTCGGGCGTCTTGAAGGACTCGGGGGTCGTTGATTCGGTCGCGTAGGCGCGCAGGCACGGCGCGAAGGCGCGCGCGGCGTGGCGGCCGCTCCGCGCGAGGGTCGAGCGGCAGGGTTGGAGGGCCATGGTGAGAAGTGGTTGGAGCTGTTTGTCGGAGCGCAAGGTGATGCTGGAGATGGACGATGGAGATCCATCATTTTCTCGTGGTCACGTGCACGAGTCCATCAAGACAAGGGATGTGGGGCGCGGCCCGGGACGTTCGTCCCAAAGAGGAAGCCTCACAGGTTCTCATTCGCGAACTATCAAAACATGGCAGTGAGCCTTGGCAGAATTGATGGCATTGAAAGCGAACCGATTGTAGAGAGTAGCCGATGATTTCGGGCAGCCTTTGACCATGCATGTGCAAACGGAGCTGGAGCTGGGACAAAGGCCAGGGTCCACCACAAAGTGTCAGGGCTTATGAGTGGATTCAGGTCGTGGATTCCTCATTCAACCTCCACACCTCGCTACGATGACTTAAAAAGTCATTTCATCTTCCGTAGTATAGTGGTCAGTATGCAAGCTTGTCACGCTTGAGACCCGGGTTCAATTCCCGGCGGGAGAGTTTCTCACGAGTTGGTTTCTTTTTTTTGCCGTTTTCCCTTTTTTCGGCCTTTTATTTTTATTTTTAGCACTTGGTGCAGACGCCTAGGCGCCCAAGGCTGCATTTGACGGGATACTTTGCGACTTGGCGCATTTCCGCGGTGCCACTACGGACACTGAAAGCATGAGGCTCAAGGCCATGTACGAGTACGAGGCCGGACCTGCAAGCCCTTTCCCTTCGTCCACTTTGGCGCTGGACCTGATGGCCAAGCCGTGTTTAAGGAGTATCCAGCTCATGGTACTCTTCTTCATCTGCTCGGCGCACGCGAGCGTCTACTGTGTATTGATGCTCTCTAGAAGAGAAAGAGCACAAACAGTCGAGGGCTGTACTGGCGTCCGTGTCTTGGTCACGATAACTAGTTCACGCCGGCGATACCGAATGTGAGCTTGCCGGAGCTCAGGCGGCAGTGGACCAGGCCGTCCGTGGCTTGGCAACAGGCGCTCCTGGATGCTGATCTGGTCCGGCTTAGACGAGCGGCGCTGGGAGCGACGTGTCTGCCTGTTTGCTCTCTCTCCATGTACTGTTTACGCCAGTAAAAGCTGCGAATACTCGTGGTTTCACCCGCCCGATATCGAATTCAGGCACAGACTTCACGGCCGTCTGCAAAGACTCTCGCCACGGCAGGGTCCCTATTGGTGGACCGCGGACCAACGCGCATGGCGTGGACGTTCTGAGACACGGCACGCGGTTAGAAGTGCCTGTTGCTGCGTGACGATGGCCGCTTGGAACTGCGCGCACTGAGCACGTCTTGGTGCACGACTGCACGGAACGACGACGCCGCCTGCCACCGCGGCACAGCTGCCTAAGAGTCAGTCATGGTCGACTGCCTGAGGCAACACTGGGCTATCATGCGGGGACGAGTCGGTCTGTACTTAAAGAGCAATGACTTGCCTCTGCTACCCATCCTTCTTTTTCTCAATCAATACCCGTTGGCAAAAGTCCTGTATTCCTGTGCAATCCAAGCGAGCCATCATGCCATCCACCCCAACACCAGCAGGCAGCTGCAAAAATGAGCCCCTCGAGAACCTCAAGATCATCCTCAAAAAGCAGAATCACCTTTTCGCGTGCGGCGGAGTGATCCCCATCCGCAAACCCGACGGCCAGGCCACCGAGGGCACAACCCAAGCCCATGCAGCACCGCTCCCTCAGTCCGAGGAGCAGAAAACATCCAATCCCGTCACGATTCGTTGGGATGTGGCCGAGGCTACCGACAGCCAAGCTGCTGCTTGTGCTAAACTCACCCTGCCGCTAGACCCAGGAGCTGATGCTGATGTGGCCCGACTCGTCCAACAGTCTCAACCCGCTACCTTTGGCCGCGGTGGCGAAGACGTCTACGACGAGAGCTACCGCAAGGCCCGCAAGATGGACCCAACTGCCTTTTGCACCACCTTCGACCCTTACTCGCTGGGCATCATTGACATCGTGGCCCAGGTGCTTCTGCCGAGCGTCGTCGACTCTGTCACCCATCGTGCCGTCCAAGCCGAACTGTACAAGCTCAACGTGAGTCCGCGGCCCTTCCAGTGATGCCCGATGTGCTTTTTCTAATCACATCCTATTCCAGGTATACTCTGGTCCTTCAGGGAAATTCAAGCCACATGTCGACACTCCCCGTTCCCCCTCCCAGTTTGGCTCCCTCGTGGTTTGCCTCCCCGTGGAGCACCAGGGCGGCCAGCTGAAGGTCCGCCACAAGGGCGAGGAGATAGGCTTCGACTGGAGCAGTAGCCGAGACGACCCCAGCCATGCAGGCATCTGCTGGGCCGCTTTCTATAGCGACTGCGAGCACGAAGTCCTCGAGGTCACCAGCGGTCATCGACTGACCCTGACCTACAATCTATACGTCGTCCGCGGCGCTGGGCGTTTGACGGGTGTGTCTCCGACGCTCGACCCGGCCCATCTGCCGCTGTTCCAGGCGGTCAAGGCCATGCTGAGCCAGGATCCCTTTGGCGGTCGAGGTGAGACATAACCATTCATCCAACAACGAGCATGTTCATCATTAACCTAGGCACACGTAGGTGGCACACTCGGCTTCTGGTGCTCACACGTCTACGCCTACAACCACAAGACGGAGACACCCCTCCCGGACACGTTGAAGGGCGTCGATGCAGTACTCTGGGAAAGTTTCCGAACTCTGGACCTCCACCCTAAGATTGCACCAGTCATCAAAATGGAAAGCGGCATCCGAGAGGAATTTTTAGACTGGTATAACGACGCAAGCATCCCGTGGACCTTGCGTCGCCGGGAACGGCTGCCATCTGAGATGCCCTCTGAATGGATCATCGGACGAAAGTTTGGTGTCCGTGTCGATGGGGACTACCCGGCAGAGTCAATCAGTGACTATCATGATATATACCAGCGTTGGGGTGCCTACAACCGTGAGCCTATTCACTGGCTTACGAAGCCGGTCGAGTCCGAACTGCAGCTGGTGTACACGGCGGTAAGCAGTATTTCCAAGTTTCTCTCCCTAGCCAGTCAACTGAGGACGTGTAACAGTATGGCAACCAAGCAAGCGCCGGAATCATGTACTCGGGCTGTGCCATTCTGGTGACCATTCCACCGAAAAAGGAGTGAATTGACCTGCGGCAGCGACGGGGTATTTGCTAGAACTCAGGACACTAAGTCTGTCTGCGCAGGTGCAAATCAGTATTTGGAGAAACAGAGTATCAGCAGGCGTAAAGTCTGCCTTTCCATGATTCGATAATTGTCGTGATAACATGTCCGTACTGCTATATTCTGTCGTCGAGCCACGCCCAGCGCACACAATATATAGATAGCCCATGAGACTTAGTGGGTCTCGACCGCTGTTAAATCTAGCCTTACTATATTATGCGGCGTTGAACTGCCTGCTCCTTTATGGATTTTTACCATTTATTACATATGGGATATAGAAACTGAACGTTCGGATGCCAGGGCTAATTAGACCAGAGGCGCCCTACTTAGTGCGTTACATAACGTTAGTAAAGACTTTAGTAGTAAGTATACGCGCATTCTAATAGAGTAGAAATAAATTAAGGTAGAAGAGTGTGTTAGGAATTCAAAAGGATATAAATACTAGTTGCTAGGATATGGTCTGTTACGGAACGGTACCCGGGGTACCTAGATTGCCCTAGGAAATCCTATGGAAAATGGAGGGTATCTAGATTTTGATACCCTGAATATATCTCTAGTCACGTAGTTTATATTGCCCGGTAATTAGTCCGTTGTATCTTCGACTGCCGGTAAGTCTTTAACCCACGATTCTTCTATAAGGGGCTTGTTACTCTTGCTACTAAATTCATGGCGCATTGTTACATGTTGAGCCGTTGAGGCACGCTATTCGGCTCTAGTATCGCTGGTAAGAGTCCAAGGTGCGAGCACCCACGTCGGGCAAGCCATATCTGGCGTACACTGGATATCCTGGTGAATATAGTCATTCAAGAGCACCTTTTCGCAATGGTCAGCGTGGTGCCATGCCGCCATGTAGTTATCGATAGGAAGATTGTTGATGATTTCCCTGTGCATCCGCTTCCACATGTACAAAGTTTCCGCTGTCAGCAAGGGCCCAAGTTGGATGGTGACGAGTCCGATGGCAATTTGCAATGCAATGAACGTAGTGGTACTCCTGTGGGTGGAGAGGCTTGGATCATCGCACCGGAAGACCATCTACATATGGTAGTGCGGTTGTGTACTAGTGTACTTCATACAGCCATAGCCCTTCGCTAAGATGATTGGATGCTGATTGTAGCTCTTGATGCGCAACAACATATTCCGTTTTGGCAAATGGGCGTATGCAGCATGGCTGGCACCAACGTGTCCTTGTACTGGATAGGAAGAGAAAAGGAAACACAGCTCTTATTGGACACGTGCTGTCCCTCATTTTGATGAGATTCCTCGGCGGTGGGCCTCCCACACCAAGCCACATTGTATGTCTCTACACATCGCTTTTACATCGTGCATATTTGGGTGCCTTTCTGCAAGGAATTGAGTATGCCAATGAGACATGCAGTCGAGTACAGGGCTGTTAGGCTTCACCGCTATTATAGTAGGAACTCCTGTAGTCAGATCGGTACCGCTGTACATCTGTTGAACGACCTCTTGGCCTCAGTGTCCGGCTGCTCGGAACCTATCAGCGATCGCAGCTTCATGTATCCATGGTTATCTATATGCGGGAGGCCTACGTTGAAAGAAACTTACGGAAGTGGGAGCAAAATGCGTCGAATGAGAGTGTTGTTTCTCACTCTTTTCTCCCTCCTCGTAGGTTTGTCGCCCGTCATAGAATAACCAGTTCATTATTATATAATCTGGCATGTCCGCTAGTACCGCCTGACTCGTTACTTCAGCTCCCAGGGACACTGCAGTCCCTGTTGACTAGTTTTTGCCGACTCCATCTATCATCACATACTGCCATCCTCATCACCATCCCCAACTACCTTCCACCTATTATCGACATGCCACCGAAAAAACCAAGGTCGAGAAAGAGATGGTCTATGCATCCATCATTGCATGATGATGTGTCACGCCTACTTGAAGAAGACGATCTCTATTTCAGCTTTCACGAAGTCGACGATACTAAAGGTTCTATCAAAGAGTACGATAGTAACATCATGGGTCGATTCACATGCCGGAACCGCGCATGTGACTCCAATGGGTGGTCAAGCAAGAAAATTGCCATCACTATACGAATGTATCCTGACGCAAAATACAATGCAAGGGTCTATCATCAACGCTGCAAGAGCTGCAACGGTCTCAGCAAACCGCATCTGGATGGTTCATATGCCGAAAGGGTCGCATATCGTATCAAGAAGTGGCGTGGAATACAGGTGGACTTGCCCTACTACTCGGGTCAAAGCAAGGGCCCACACCATAGTGGTTTATGCGAAGGATGCAAGGATGGTCATTGCAGTGAACTAGGGCTAGGTTGTTCTTAGCAATAAGAAATCGGCAAGGTAAATATCAGGCATTCGCGGTGCTGGCACCAATGGGCCTTGTGCGAATCTCTGTTATGCAGAAGTAAATGGGTAGAGCCATCTGGATCACTCTGACGGCACGCACCTAGCAAGACGTCTCTTCCTGAAATTCAGCGCCTTGAACAGGTTGAATACAAAAACACAGCAGAAGGTAAGGGCAATGAGCGAAGCGACAATGGGAGGCTTTAAGACAGAAAAGACGGCGAATCCATACGACGCAGACTGGAAGGTACTGTTGTGCGCGAGAGAGCTGGTCGCGAGCCCGACCTGCATGGCGGCGAGGACAATGGCGATGTAGATTTCAAGCTGAAGGGGCACTACAGCCCGACGGCTGTAGTCTAAGCATGGATATAATATAGATTAAGTGGAACGGGCATAATACGCTCTGCCTTCCTCCCGACTACCGACTACCGACCCTCCGCTCTAGCCATATCACACTCGAATACGACGGTTGCCCTCGGTTGTAAAACAGGGAGGGTCTTAGTAGTCGGCTTCTCTCCTTCGGGACCGCCCAGCTACGAGAATAGTAGTATGTATTTTACTATAGGTTATTTTTAGAGTAACAGTGCGGACCCCAGACTAGAAACATTCGTTAGCCAGAACCATCTAGCAACCTTGAACCGTGAAAAATCATAGACAGTGAATGTTATCTTTAATGTTAGAATCGACACGTCCTATTTGCCCTTATGCGCATGGGAACTAGTGGCTCCTATATTTGTGTTTAATCGGCCTAACCTCAGCAGTCATAATGAGAATGGAGATAGAACTTGTATGGAAGCACTGTTGACGCTCTGACAACTATAGTTAGACCTCGTAACTTATAATCCACTATCTTTAACTAGATATAGAGGTATTTAGGCACGCTAAGCACGTGCACTAATTAACACGAATGTTTAGGTTGCAACTTTATCTATGATATTACTTCATATTATTCCTAGGTGGCAGAAAGAATCACTAGTAACGCAAGAAGCACGGGCGTAGTTCTTCACATGGTAACATGAATGAAAACATTGTATTGACTAAGATTACATATCGCCGAGGGCCTGACAATTCCTCTTAAACCAGAATAGCAGCGATAGTCATCGCGAGGACACCGACAGTGAAGAGAAAATAAGGCTCGGCGTTAATACCTCTCTAGTACCGATATACGGAGAAGCAGATCCGATAACGCCGGAAGGGGCCCAGATGTCTCTTCAAGAGGCCGGGCAAGGGCAGTAGCCAGGCGGGACGACGACGCTGCTCGGGGCAGACGACTGAACGGGGGCCGGGGGGGTCGCGACAGGAGCAGTGGCGACGGGAGCGGCGGGGGTCTCGACGGGAGCGACGGGAGCAGAGGTCGCGGCGGCAGTGTTCGCGGGAGGGGCGCCACAGCCATCGACAGGGGGAGCGGCAGAGGGAGCGGCAGAGGGCGCAGCAGAGGGAGCGGCAGACGGGGCGGCAGACGGGGCGGCAGACGGGGCAGCGGACGGGGCGGCAGACGGGGCGGCGGACGGGGCCGGGGCTGCGTCGACGCAGTTGGCGGGGCTGAACTCGGTCGCGGCCTGGTTCAGGACTTTTGTGAGGCCAGCGGCCAAGTCCTTGGCGATGCCCTGGGCGAGAGACGGGACCTTGGAGACGATGGAGGCGCTGAGGGCCTGGGAGTTGGTGTTGATATCATTGACCTGCTGGAGGACGACGGCGCAGATGCCGACGGACTGGATTTGCGTCTTCTTGGACTTGAGGTCGTTGAGAAGAGCCTGGCCCTTGGTCTGAAGGGCGCCAGTGGGCCCCTGCAGACCAATGGCCTCAGTCAGGCTGAGGTCGGCCAGGGCATCGACCTTTGCCTTGCCGTCCTTGATGGACTGGATGAGAGCGTTGGTGGCCGTGTTGAGGTCGGCGGGGTCGGCAGAGAAGGCCTTGGCGGCCGAATCGAGGGCGTCGATGTTGTTGCCGACGGTGTTCAGAACGCCGGTAACGGTGGCAAGGTCACGCGGGAGAACGCGGGTAGGGGGCTGGATCAGGCCAGCGGTGGCACTGCCGGCGAGGTAGGCAATGGTGAGGAACTTCATCTTGACAGCGTCGTGATTAGAGAAAGAATGTCGAGAGGCTGGCTGGCTGGTGTATAATAGATAAAGACTGGTGGTGTCGGTCAAGAGAGGAAGCTGATGATGAGAATGAGAATGGAAGTGTTGGGGGGGGACCAGCCTCGAGACTATATACTTGCAACGGCACCGCTGAGCATCTTCTCACATGCTCGCTTTGGGGACGTGCCTTGGTGAAGATGCCTTGGGGCAGCAGAGGAGGAGCAGGAGGAGCAGCGCACAAGGCTTCGCCCGAGCCAGTCGCATGCTTTGCTGCATGGGGGCACCGCGGCTCTGGGGCCGGCTGTCAGTGTCAGGTGCCTCGAGGTGCGCTGATGCCAGTGCGCGCCGATTGCCAAGGACGGCCGCTGGGAGATGCGCAGCACGCACGTTGACGAGGCCGTGTGCGGCGAACAGGGCCCCCGGTGTGCCTCGCATCTGCACGGGCGATCCTGGGGTCGTCGCCGGCCGGAACCAGCGCCGCCGTGCGGGGGATGGACGCGGGGGACGGGGCTCGGACCTGCTTGCTCCCTGCAAGGCGGAACGCAGTCTAACCGCGTTGATCTCGAGGTGTCGCTTGGGCCGGGGGCTTAACGTTTCCGCGGCAGGGCCGTGCTGCGTGGGTGAGGGCTCCGAGGAGGCGGGCGAGGACGGCCGGACGCTGGCGAAGCCGGCCGAACTCTGGCGAGGACGGCCACGGGGACTTGAGTGGCCCTGTTTCGGAATCCGGCAGACGCTGCAGAGTATTCTTAGGATTAGGTTGTCGTAGATTCATCTGGGGTTATCTTTACTTGAAAGTCTAACCTCGGACGCGCAGGCGGAGGGAGGGGGCCTGGGCACTGCGGCTGAGGTCCAGGTGCCAGCCTGCCAGGGGTAAGAGGGACCATTTGAATTAGACTTTAGCCTCGTGTTTCATGGTTCCTTCTTAGAAGCTCGCGACTAGTACAGTTGAAAATCTCTATTCGTACAGTCTCGTGGTGGTTTGGCCACTGCAATCAGATTCCCTTTGCAGTTCAATCACGGAGTCGCGCAACCTCTACGTCAAGTTGACTCCTGCTGTCTACCACTCAACCCATCTCTGCTACTAAATCTTACTGAGCAATTGATCCAGCAATCAGGCTTTTCGCCAAGGCAATTGGTTGCGCCTCTGCTGGTTCTACCCCTCAGAGCTTGTCCTTTTCCGGAGTGCACAGGCCAGGGCCAATGTCAAACAACTAACTACTTCGTACAATTATAGATTTTTCTTTACGAGTACTGTGCAAAGAGGCATTTCTCCAAGGGTCCATGATGACAAAGGCCATGATGACATGGACTTTAGTCAAACTCGGCCATCGTATCTAGCATCTGGTGGCCAGTTTCGACTACCGGTGACCGGCGACCGGCGACCGACGCCGGCTGTTGCTAATTTGCGGCCGTGGCTTGAACTTTCCTCCAGTACTCCCTCATCCTTCAGCCCTAGGTTCTGCAGGTGAATCGTGGCGTTCGCACACGCTAGAGTACATCCACTGATGCGAAGCGCGGCGTGCCGAGGCCTGTAAACACCAGCTGGCGCCCGTGATGGGGCACTAACACGGGAGCGACGATGGAGGCAACGGCTGTCCCGGGGTGGCGCAGCGTGTTGTTCGAGGCAAAGGCACCGACTGTTTGCTGGGATATTCGCTGCGTCGTCGTCCGTCTTCCAGAGTGCCCGCCGCAGCAAATGGCGCACCCAGCTGGTACAGTCCTCGTACGAGTGCTCGCTCGTCTGGACTTTAGCACAGACCGGCCGTAGATGAGACACCCGGCAGCCGACAGACCCACGTTGCAACAGATCCGGTCCGCAAAGCCGCTTCCCGGCATCGACTTGTTCGCTCGGCGAGGCCTTTGCGGCCCGGGCACGCCGCCGGCCACTGCTCCGTCCACCAGCAGAGACCCCAACGTCATCGCAAGGCCGGGCTCGAGAAAGCCACGGCCGATTTCGATCATCGAAGGTGACACACCGCTTCTAGCGCGGCGACCAATAAATGGCCCAAGTATATTAATAACGATTAGCCAACAGGCGCCAGTACCCAACCAGGACGGGCGGGATGGACCCCTTTCTGACTTTTGCAACGGTCGAACAATGGAAGAAGCTATTCACTCCCGTAGATGGCGCCATTTCCTGGCCATATCCAACGTTAGCTCGCGGCGACCTAACTCTGAGACAAAGTTCGGAATGTAGAGCCAAACCAGTTAGACCCCAGCTTGCAACGGCGCCTCCCAGGCTAAGCCTCAGCCAGGGCCACAGTCGCTCGACATTGCGGCTCCGTAATCTGAAACGCATCTCAGCCTCCTCCGTCGTCCTTGTTAATGAGCGGCCTACGTCAGCGATCCCAGGTCTAGGAAGGCGACTGGATGAATGTATTTCCGGTTATTGACATTCAACATGTATGAGCCTCTGAACCTGGAATGTAATCCCCCTTCATTTTCTTGGCGAAATCCCCTTCTAGGATAAGTAAACCCTAAACTAGGATTGCTCTGAACATCTTTGCTCGGCTAGTGTATTCCGCTCAACTCTGCCCTTGACGTAGAATATTTTTGCCCTACCTACTGCATAGCTGCTCACCCAGCCCAAGCAGCTATTTTGGTCAGACTGTCGCACTGGCCGGTGCGCCACGATACGCTGTAGATGCGGTGTTGGATTGTCGCACCAATTATGCGCCACTATAACGCTGTGGAGCGGCCCGGGATGGCTCAAACTTAGCTTCTGCGAAGACCCCTTAACGGCAGGCCTTATTCCGCCACATCATTTACCGTACGTGTGGAAAAGGCGTGCAACCGGTTCAGGCTCCCCTGAAAGAAACCCCTACGACAATCTCACGATGGAAAGGCCGTACTCCGTATATCTATTACAAGCCCGATGGAATGAAAAGGAGTGTTTCAACCTGGACTCTCGAGAACTGGATTAGCAAGCTTTGCGTCAAGGGTGGGCACCCAGCTTCACAGAGCGAGAAATTTTCGGGTCTTTACGGATTTGGACCGCTCTGGGCGGATGAGGACCCTTTTCTGTGAGGCGGTTGTGCAGCCGAGCACCGGGTCGTCCAGCAGCACCAATACCACCTAGAGGTCAAGACTACCTGAAGTCTCTACATTAAGTCTATTTTTATGAGCCAGACCCAGATCTATATAGAAGGCACCTAATAAGAGAAGTGATAACTCTTCGCGCGAAATCAACCGCAGCCGTGCAAAGCAAAGGGATATAGAATGGTTGGCATGCTGCATTTGAGCCAAAAGCAAAATACACAATAACGTTGTGTTCCAGCGACAAAGAGAAGGTCGCCTTCAAAGGCCGCGTTGCGAGATGGGAGGGGAAATAAAAGCAGTCAATTAACTGTCCAATACTAAATACAGGTTCAAACCATTCAACCAGTAAACAATGACCTCTTGATATTTGCTCTGTACGTATAATCGATATCTTTGTGGTATCTCTATCTCTTTCTCCTTGCGGCCAAGGATCAGAACAGTCCCCGAATGTTCCCAATACACAGTCCCAGCCCGAATATAGAAGAGCCGGAGCTTCTTGGACTTGAACCTTACTTCTCACTTTGCCATCACTGCCAACACCAACACCGTCATCATCGACAACCACAACCACAGTACAGCAGTAGCTCACCCATTCACCTTTCCAGATGAAGCCCCGCTGGTACGACGACGTCGACATCATTGCCGAGGTAAAACAAAAAATGATGTGAAAGTTCCCTGGTGCAAGGAGTTTAAGGAAATGATTACCGGCAAGATGTTTGCCTACCCCCTGGCTTGCATCTCCCTCCGCATACTTGTCGTCCAAGTTCGCACCATGCGCCCATGTTGGCTCTTTCAAGGCTAACTTCTGGCTCTTTTCTCTTATCTCATCCAGCTTCGCAACAAGATACGTTCCGGAACTCGATGAGGCCAGGAGTGTGGTAGACAGCAGGTTGCGCTCTTTCCGTGACCCGTCGATCCCAGACTAGACTCTGGGAAAGAATGCCGCATGGATATTGCAAGACCATGTTCGGGAAGCTGGGCAAAGATACGACCATCGTCGAAGTATAGCATTCACCTGGGGCTGTAATATTTTCCTCGGTGACAAGGTCTGGATCGGTCACAAGTAAGTTGATGCCCCTCTACCACCTCCACGCAGTGTATGCATGCCGTCCGAGACAAAGTCGTGGTCGGCTAGGACTTGCGACAAGACGCTAACTACTTTCTCAGAGTCTTCATTAATGACATCGCCCCAGTCTTTATCCATGAAAGCACTGTCATCGGCTCAAAGGTGGTCATCATCACCACTGTGAAACATTTTTTTGACGTAGGTTGGCAGCAAAACGGCTTCACATTGTTTGCGCATCCAATTATCATCGTTTCGGACTGTTGGATAGGAGCGGGAGTCAGAATTCTGCCCGGAGTTCGCATTGGCATGGGCGCGACCATCGAACCTTGGGCAGTTGTGACTGCGGATGTTGCGGCTGAAACTGTGTTAGGCGGTAACCCTGCTCGATTCATTCGCAGCCTGCCACGTTATCGCCGAAGTCCATCCTTGTTAAATGACATGCAGCGAGAAAAAAGGAATCCGTATTAGCAATGAGTCTGGAAAGACGGAGCATCTCATCCGTCCAGGGCCGTCATTTTGAGCCATTGCCAATTCAGGACATCTAGTAGCCTATGCTCGCTGAGTAGGATGGAACGTCAGATTGGCGATAGAGAAGTTTCCATTGCCGCAATTCTTTACTCGGTGTCAAATTGCAACTATGGCAGAGACCCCGAGGACGTCAATAAGTACAATGGTCAATTCACGAATATCGTTCCCAAGTACCACGTTCGGATACTCTCCTCCTAGACATTCATCAGAGAACCGCCCGCCTGCTATTCCCTCGGCTAGCATATACACCAACTCAGGAGACTTGCGTCAGCAGCGGGCATAAGCACCCGGATAGAAGCACGGAACCCCGCCCCGCGAGTCCGGTTGGTTGCTCCACCAGACAACATAACAACTCTCCCACCCCCCGGTTCGACCAACGACCTTCACAAAGCTCAGGTACTTCGTAGGCTGCTCAAGGAAAAGCTTCCTTGTCAGAGTTCCGCAATTCGCCGAGGGCAATCCATAGTCAAGCCCATCAATCCTCAACACCAGCCCACCCGTCGCTGGTACAAAGCTTTGAGGCGGTATTCGTATGTGGCCTCGAGACTCTCAACGTGGAGGCGGGTTTACCTGCCTGGCCCGTGGAGAAGCGGGCACTTGTGCAAACATCCTGGCTTCCCCGAATGCCCATCCCCGCCCGCATCCAATCAGTGGCGTTGAAATGTAATCGACGCCGCCTCCGATTACCTTGATGGTCACAGGTTGGAACCCTGCTGGCCTTACCCGTGTGCTTCGCGACATCACTTACACGAGGCCACGGGCAAAATCACTGCTAGGTCTGAGCCCTGGAGTGTGTGAAAGGAGAGGGTGCAAAATATTTAAAGAAATCCATGCCTCGTCAAATGAATCTGCTGGTGCAGCTCGCTTTCACCCCTTGAATCCACCATCTTCTGAGCTTGCTATCAGCCATGGTGAACCTGCGAAGCAAGATGAAGTCCATCACTGGCAAGAAGTCCAAGAAAGGGGCTTCCAAGATGCAGGTCCCTAAAAAGGCGCTCCCCGTTACTCTTCTTTCTGGATTCCTGGTGAGCCTTCAACGTGGACACAGATTAGTTGTCCCTTGGTGGCCACTCTTCTGATCTAGCTCCCAGGGCTCTGGAAAGACGACTCTGCTGCAGCACATCCTCCGCAGCGAGCACGGTCTTCGTATTGCCGTTGTCGTCAACGACATTGGAGCGTGGGTGCACACTTGAACTCTCTGAAGCGCACTTGTTCTAACCCACGGGTTGCAGGATCAACATCGATGCTGCCTTGATCAAGAAGACCCACCGGGTAACGAAGACGGACGAGAAGATCATTGCCCTGCAGAACGGCTGCATATGCTGCACGCTCCGGGGCGATCTGCTCGAGGAGCTGGTCCGCCTCGCGCAGCTCCAAGAGTTCGACTACATCATCATAGAGAGCAGTGGCATCAGCGAACCGGAGCAGGTCGCCGAGACGTTTGATGCCCGCCTGGCGGAGCACATGGGCGACATGGCTGCCGCTCCGGGGGCGGCGGAGCTGGATGAGAGCATGGTCAAAGTCCTCAAGCAGCTGTCAGTGACTCTCGAGTACGGCAAGATGACCCGTCGCTAATGCTGCGTGTGTCACAAACAGGCAGCAAGCTGGAGGATTGGAAAAGTTTGCCCGGCTCGACACGACCGTCACAGTCATCGACGCATTCACCATGATGCATGACTTTGACACCGCCGACCTCCTCTCCTCCCGTCGCGACGATGTGACGCCCGAGGACGAGCGGACCGTGTCAGACCTGATGGTTGACCAGATCGAGTTTGCCGACGTGATTGTCCTCAACAAGACGGACATGGTAAGTCACACACGGCACGGGGGCCACGTCAGCTACAACCCGTACATCAGCTGATGCAGCCAGATCGACGATGCGAAAAAACAAGAGACGAAAAGCCTGATCCGGAGGCTAAACCACCGCGCCAAGATCCTCGAGGCGTCGTACGGCAAGGTGGACGTCCGGGAGCTCGTCAACACGGGCATGTTCAAGCTCGACGTCGCGCAGTCTGGATATGGCTGGCTGCAAGACCTGCATGCCATGACTGTCCGCGAGGTGCGTTACGGCTTTCACCGTTCATCTGTCACACGTGGTCTGCCACGCCGCTCCGCCAGGGTCTAACACGGCTATGCATTCAGGTGAATGGCCGCAACGTGCTGACGCCCAAGCCGGAGACGGAAGAGTACAACGTGCAGAGTTTCATATACAGTCGCTATCGCCCGTTTCACCCTCGGCGGCTGTTCGCGCTGCTGTATGACAAGTTCATTCTGCAGATGGAGCACCCAGACGACGATGAGGAGGATGAAGAGGACGACGACGGCGACGACGAAGACGGACAGGAAGAGGGAGGCAAAATGGACGTTGACATGGACGATCATGACGACTCGCACAGCTCCGGCTCAACGGCCGGGACTGCCGGGCGAGACAGCCCACTGGCTTCTTCGCCGCAGAGCTCACACTCCACAGCCCGGACGATCCCGTCCCCGGACCTGAAGGGCACGTCTCGGCCCGACGACGAGGACGCCCGGATGGAGCTCGATCCCCTGGAGATCCCTCCCAACGACGCGATCCTCGCAACCAAGCGGGCGCACCCAACCCTGCGGCGGCTCTTCCGCTCCAAGGGCGAGTTCCACTTCGCCACGCGCCCGCACCGCGCGGGCGACTGGTCCCAGGCCGGCGCGATGCTCACGCTGACGGGCGGTCGGGCCTGGTTCTGCACGCTGGACGCGGCCGAGTACACCACCGGCGACGACGAGGTGGACGCGCTGGTGCGGCACGACATGGCCAAGGGCGGCGAGTGGGGGGATCGGCGCCAGGAGCTCGTCTTCATCGGGGAGGGCCTCGACGCGCCCGCGCTCGAGGGCATGCTCGACGCCTGTCTGCTGACGGACGCCGAGTTTGGGCGCTGGCAGGGGGCCATGCGCGACGCGGGGCTGGACGAGGCGCAGAGGCGGCAGGCGCTGGAGGACATGTTCGAGGACGGGTTCCCGGACTGGGCGGATGATGTCGAGGACGTCGACGACATGGACTTTGAGGACCATGAAGGACACGCTCCTCACGCTCACTCGCACGCACACCACAGCCGGAAGGGGACCAAGGCACGCTGAAGACGGGCCGCGGGCCGGGTGCCAATGTCTCGCACGGCTCGTCAGCTTGGGCATGTCAAGGCTCAGCTTGGGCAGATGAATGGTGTAGCAATGTACATACAAAGTAAAGAGTCCGCTGCGCTCGGAAAGAAAATCTGCTTGATTCACTCGCTTCGGCCCGCCGTCGGAACCCGCCCGTCCCGCAGCCATGCGCCGAGCCGCATGGCGGGTGCTTTGATCCGGCGGGCACTCGATGCCAGTGCTCGCATGAGCAACGCCGGATCGATGAGTGCTCAGCAGCGGGAGCGATGCCTGCGTCCGGATCCGGTGTGTTATCTCGCCAGCTTCCAGCCGGCACTCCGCGCTGGAGGCCGCTGGAGGCCGCTGACCAGCCGCGTCGTCATCCGAAAACACCCAGTGGCTTGCCGCGTCGTGGCTCAGCCCCGGGCCCGTGTCTCGGTCCCGCCCGTCCTGTTGGTTCCCGACGATTGGGAGTTTCATCTCGTGGTCGGGCAGCCATTGGCCCCGTGCGAGCCAGGCACACACACCCTCCCGTCCGTAATAGGGCAATGTTTGCCTGCCGCAACGCAGGACGTGCATGGCATGAGCTGGTCAAACATCGCGGCGGCTGTCACAGTCGCACCGAGGTGTCCGGTTCATGTTTCAACGGGCTGGACACGGCAAACCTTATTTTAAGCATAACCTGTCAAAAGCCAGTCTTTGCCGAGGCCTTGAGACAGTGTTTCGCCCGGTGTGTTGAATCGTGAGATGGTGAGGGCCCCTAGTCCATCAACCGTCAGGCTCAATGCCAGCGGAGATGAGCAGCATGGCAGTCAGATTAGGTCCATGGCGCTCGCAGGCCAAGAGCCAACGCCTCTTGCAGATCCTTGGCCGAACGTGCCGCTGCTGTTCGCTCAGCAGCAAGCGACCGCCGTTATCGCCGCTGCCACCGGGGCCGCAGCACCCCCCCTGTTGTCCGGGGGTGCTTGGCGGGAGCCTCAGCCCTCTGGTGGCTCATCATTAATCATTAATCAACGCCAAGCGGGAACCCGCTCAGCCCGTTCGTTAGCACGTCCCAAGAATCCGTATCGAGTGACAGAGCCCAGGCCGTACGTAGGTGCCCAACTGCCGGGTCCGCAATCTTGGGAGCCCCAAGACCCCGGCAATTTCTGAACGTGCTGCGTCTGTTGGGAACCAGTTGTTTCGACCGTCGACTGTCGAGGAAAACCGGTCCGTGGGCCGCCAACTTGGTGTGAGTGTGTGCCTTATCACGGCCGTCCTCGCTGGCAGTTTGCGGCGTTCCGTCTGTGTCCGCGTCCGCGTCCGCATCCCGGCCGCGGTCCCTGCCACCACTTCCCAGCTCGGCGGCATGATGCCTGTAGTACACGCTCCCGGCAAAGCTTGATTGCGTCGTACCGTCGATGCAGTTGATGCGAGATTGGCGGTGCCTGCTCGCTATCTCTCAGGGTATCGCCCGCACGGCTGACCCGCCAAGGCCCACGGTTTCACCGCGCATCATCGTGTGTGACCGTATGACGGGGACAATGTCTCACCCACGACATGGAGACATGGAGCTTCGACCAACGCTTGGGCAGGCATTGACTGCACCGTGAGCCCTGTGATTGCGCGTCGGCGGTGCTGGGAGTCGGGTGCTGCAGGGCTCATCCCCCGGGGGGCTTCCCCCGGAGACGGTGACGGGGATGTGTTTTGCTCCGTTGGTCCCGTACTTAAGAAACGGGTGTACCGCTGCCGTTGCTGGACGAACCATCCGCGGACAAAGTACATCGAAAAGGCCCTATCGCTTCTCGAAACGACACAGTTCCCTGGTCGAGGAACAGACTCGAACGATCGAAGCCAACCCTGGAGCATAGACTGCTTGTCAGGTTTCCTGTCGACGAGCCATCCGCATGGCGGGATTCAAGCAAGACCCGGAGCTATGCCGCCGGTACGCTCAGTTCGCGTCTCATCTGGTGAGGTGGCAGTTCAAGATAATATATTGGACCATGTTCGTGGCGAACCTGATGGTCCTGTTCTTCGCCTCGTGGGTGTACATCAAGTAGGTTTTCCTGATCGGACAGCTAGCAGCCGTTGTCATCTCGTCGCTGACATGCGTGGCGTGCAGAGGGCAACTTGCCTTGGAGAGATACTCGCCACGGACTCATAAGCGTGCAAGCGTATTGCGGACATACATCTTTCTCTGTCTAGCATGTGTCGTGGTGTCCACCGCCATAGTCATCATGGAGGCCTACGCGCTCCTCGCTCTCCAGTTTTGCGACGGCGAGAACCTCATGTCGCTGTACTGGTCCACGTGGACCATGATCCAAGTCGGGTCGCTGATAGCCATGGTGGGCATCATCCTCGCGCTCCTGAACTCCCTGAGGAACAGAAAGCATCCGTGAGTCATACTGCTGAGGTCGAGGGGCCCAGACCCATGCTAACGTGCTGGATAGACCCTGGGCGCTCGCCCTGGGAACTCCGGTGCTCGTCATCGCCGGGGCCCTGCATCTCCTCCACGACTGCACCAAGAAGAGGGTGAAAAAGATGCGCCGGCGGTGCTCGCCGGTCACGGACGAAGGGCCACCCATGAGCCAAGCGTGAGTAATTTCCGAGCTGTCATGCAGCGTCCAACACCTCTTGGCAGAAGAAAGGTGAGGCTGACATTGGCGTTGCAGAAACACCATTCAGTCCCCAGACGAAGAAGACATGGAAACGGATGAGGATGTGAACGTCGAGTTCATCGGCTTCACCGTTGAGGGGGGCCCGATCGTGCGGTTCATCAACCCGCAGGCCAACTCGGTGCCCAGCCACGCCGAGATACTCGGATACTGCGACGACAACCGTCCAATAGTGGCGTATCGCAAGGGTGTCATTACCTTTGTGTCCGAGTCGGACGCGGCGGCGACGGAAGACGGCCGTTCAACCGTGACCAAAGAACAAGCCTCGCTCCGATGACATGACCTCCTCAAAACATCTGCAGGAACCGGCGGCCCCGCGCGGGCGTTGATGTCTTTCATTGTCTCATTTGTCTTAATCAAGCCTGTTCAGTCAGCAGGCTCGCAAAATCACGGCCTCTCTCCTTTGGCGGTTCGGGTATGGAGTCGGATGGGAAATCATGGAGCCTCAACCGTCTGGCGCGGCCGGGCGACGTTGTATGAATGGGCACGGCGGTCGGGGGGCAAAACAGCCTCGAGCATTGATGTCTATAGAGATGACCTGATTGCTGAGGCGGCCCTGGAATTTGAGCAGGATGATAGCCCATAGATGACGAACTAGAATGGAACACTGTCGAGGGCGTACTATTCAGGCTTCACTCCTCACAGCCGCCTCTGTTGAATGACGGTCGACTAACCGGTCCAAGCAGTCGATATCGCGAGCTTCAGGTGGTTTCACGGTTACTGATCTCGTTGCGATCCATCAATGAGATCAATGAGGTGAGGTGAGAATCGGGGTGAGGGGTCGGTTGGGATTCGAGGAAACCGAGAAGCGGGGGGATCTTCCACATCCGTCATCGGCCCGTTCCACCCACCACTCTCGAATGCTGCTTTCTAATCACGAGCAGACGTCGCCGCGCACCGTCGTCTTGCACGAATACCCAACTCGAACCCGAACATATCCGGCAACCCTACCACCCGGGCCGTTCAGTCAAGCCTCCCCCGCCTACCAGCTGCGAAAGAAACTCCCGCAAACGCCGCCAGCATCGGCGCTGCACCGCCGCCATGGGGATAGACAAGGTCAAGCACGTGGTGCTGGTGCGCGATCCCGCCCGCATCGTATTCCGGGGCTACTCTGACGCATGTGGCAGGTATTGTCTGGCAAAGGCGGCGTCGGCAAGTCGTCGGTCACCACGCAGCTCGCCCTCTCCCTCGCCCTCTCCGGCCACTCGGTCGGCATCCTCGACGTCGATCTCACGGGCCCGTCGATCCCGCGCATGCTCTCCATCGAGGACTCCAAGGTCACGCAGGTCCCTGGCGGGTGGGCGCCCGTCCCCGTACACAACGCGGACCCGGCCAGGGGCATAGGCAGCCTGCACGCCATGAGCCTGGGCTTTCTGCTGCCCAAGCGCGGAGACGCCGTCGTCTGGAGGGGCCCCAAGAAGACGGCCATGATACGGCAGTTCCTCAAGGATGTCCTCTGGGACGAGACGGACTACCTGCTCATCGACACGCCGCCGGGGACGAGCGACGAACACATCTCGCTGGCCGAGACGCTGCAGGGCTCGGCGCGGCCGGGGCAGGTCGCTGGGGCAGTGGTGGTGACGACGCCGCAGGCCGTGTCGACGTCCGACGTGCGCAAGGAGCTCAACTTTTGCTTCAAGACGGGCATCCGCGTGCTGGGCGTCGTGGAGAACATGAGCGGCTTCGTGTGCCCGCACTGCTCCGAGTGCACCGACATCTTCGGCTCGGGCGGGGGGAGGTCCATGGCCGACGAGTTCAACGTGCCGTTCCTGGGGTCGGTGCCCATGGACGCGCAGTTCATCGCGCTGCTGGAAGAGGGGCGAAGGCCGCAGTACCCGGCGGGCACCGAGGTGAACGGCAGGGACATATCGGCGGGCTCGGGGCAGAGCGGCGACGGCGGCAGGCTCGTGGACAAGTATCCGGACTGCTCGCTGTCGCACGTGTTCCGGGACATGACGGCGACGGTCTGCGAGACGGTGACGAGAGCAGAGGTGACTTGAAGGACGGCTGCAGCAAGGCGTGCTCCTCTACAAGGGAATACGCGGGCTATTTTGGGTGTGGCTGCGACGGGCTGCCTGCATCGACGCATGCACCAGTGTCGCCGGTCCAGGATGCATGGCCTCTGGTCGAGTCGCGACAGCCCAGACGTCGTGACGACAGAGGTCTTAGCCGCGCAAGCCCGATGCTCTCGGGCCCGGCGAAAGGCAAAGGCACACACGGGAAGCGGAGGGCCCGGCGTCAATGGAGTTGCATCTATGAGGTAATCTGTAGGACAGCGGCGCCACGCCAGCGACGAGAGCCGTCCCGGCGTCACGTAATACCCTGCAGCCAGGGACGCAACGAGCTCCAGCGGCACGATAATGCCGAAATACGGGCGCTGCTGCGTCGGCCAACGAAACGGCGCCAATTGATGATTCTCCTGCAGCCAAGGGCCACCTCGCAGACACCGTGCCGCTCACAGCCAGCCACAGCGCCGGTTCAGGCCAGCGGCTGTCCCACTGGAGGCCTAACCCGAGGCGCCACAGCTGCGGTTAGTGCCCAAACTCTGCCCGCATTCGCCAGCCGCCCCCTCGCGCGGCCCGTCGCCCAACGAGGAAGCTCTCTGGTGTGCGTCCCACACTCTGCGCGAACACTCTGCGCAAAAACCGCTGCCGGAGACGAAAAAGCTTCATCGACTTCGCCTCGACAACGTCACCGTGGCGAACCAGCACAACTGCCAGACGCCCCTGCAGCTCGTCGCGCTCGCGTCCGTCTTCCCGCTGCCTCTGCCAGACCCGGCCTCGCCTACGTCACCGCCAATCGACGCCGTCGTTGGCGCGGGGTTGCAAAAAAAAAATCTGTCGCTGCTCCACGATCGAGGCGGCACGCGAGCAAACACCCCCTACGCCTTCGCCCAATCCTGCTCCTGCGAGAAAGCGTCGTCTTCTCCCCCCATGACCCTGTAGCCCCTGCTCAGACACTCCGCTGTCCGCATTACGCACCTGACGGCCGTCGCTCGAGGCGCGCCGCCGACCTGGTTATCGTCTTCAGCTCGCTCGTCCTGGCCTTTCATGCGCTCGACTGACCCTCTGCGATTCCTCTTCTCCCGCCCATCCAAGTGCGTCTGAGCCTCCCGCCCCGGTCCTCTTCTCGTCCGTGTGTAACGCTGACAGCTCCCAGGCCTCGATAGCACCCCGCCACGCACGCAGACCACATTCATTCTCGACCTGAGCCTCCACCCGCAGATATCTCGTGTCTGCTAGATCCGGTACTTGTCCACGGGTATCGGACCGCCAACCGTCCCATCAACATTCTGTCACAGACGCTGTTCCTCCACGCCCTCCGTTTCCGACCTCCTTAACGTCCACCTAAGCGACGTTAGCCTCTCCCACAACCGTCTGACTGCTGCTGGCTTCCGCCAGCGTCTTAGGATCCGCCACTTCCTGTGGGCCTACTCTCTCAAACAGACGCCGCAAGGTCTGTTTGAGTGGCAGCTAGTGCTCCGCGGACTCTGCCAACCGGGCAAAGAGACGTTGCTGCCGGCGAACCAGCCCTAGTATCTGTTCAGCTTCCTCTTGGCTGCTCGCTTCTCGCCGAGGCGAAAGAAAGCAGCATGGTCAACCTCTCGGTCCCCAAGAATTACACTTTTTCTCCCTCCGAGGGTACGCCGCATCTGACTATCAATCATGATGTCGCTGCCGACTTGGACTCGAGCAATGCCTTTGAAGGTTGGTGGTGGCCCGGTCACGCATCCAGTCGCGGTTCTAACAGCTGCAGGTCCCGAGAAGTTGCTTGAGGTCTGGTTCGCTCCCAACGCCACCGCGCTGCCTTCGAGCGCCGCGCCCGATGGCTTGAAGAGCGTCCCTTCCGAGACGTGGGTGGGCATGCTCGACATGGTCAACTGCAAGATCCTCTCGGTCCTGGAGTCCGAGGCCGTCGACGCCTACCTCCTCTCCGAATCGAGCATGTTTGTCTTCCCCCACAAGCTCATCCTCAAGACCTGCGGCACCACGACCCTGCTGCTTGGCCTCCAGCGCCTGCTCCACATCGCGGCGGCCAATGCGGGCTTCCCCTTTCGCAATGCCGAGTCGGTCGACGACATTCGCGCTGCGGCGACCCCCTACCGCGTCTTCTACAGTCGCAAGAACTTTCTGTTCCCCGACCAGCAGCGCGGGCCCCACCGAAGCTGGAAGCAGGAGGTCAAGTACCTCGACGACAGTCTCGAGGGCGGCGGCAGTGCGTACATGGTTGGCAAGATGAACGGGGACCACTGGTACCTCTACATCACGTCCCCCAACCAGATGCTCACGCCCCCCTTGACGCCCGAGTCGGAGGTCAACGGGCAGCCGACGCCGGACTACTCCATGTCCACCGGCAGCGCGGGCGCCAACACCCCGGGCGCCAACCACAACGATGAGACCCTCGAAATCCTCATGACGGACCTCGACCCCGAGAACGCGAAGCAGTTTTACTTGTCCCACGCGAGTGCGGTCGCGAGCGACAAGCTTGCTGCAGAAGCGCGGGATGCGCGCAAGGAGGCCGCGGGCAGCCTGGGCTGCCTGTCTCCCCCCATTGACGAGGTGGACGTGTTTGACAACGGCAGCGACTCGGACCTCAACACCGCGGTCAAGCTCGATCCGATCGAGGAGCTGACCACCGAGGGCCATGCCCTGGGCACCGTGGTGTCGGAGAACTGCGGCCTGGGGGAGGTGTATCCCACGTCGATCTACCCAGACGCTCGCGTGGACGCGTACCTCTTCAGCCCCTGCGGCTTCTCGGCCAACGGCGTCATCCCGGCGCCGGCGTCGGTCGAGGGCGACAAGCACAACACGACGCACTACTTTACGGTGCACGTCACGCCCGAGCCGGGATTCTCGTTTGCGTCCTTCGAGACCAACGTGCCGAGCGGGCAGAACGGGCGCACCACGGCCGAGATCATCGAGCACGTGGTCAGCATCTTCCGCCCCGGCCGCTTCAGCGTGACGCTCTTCGAGGCCAAGGGCCGCGGCGCCAACCCCTACGGCATGGGCGACGGCAGCTTCAAGAACCTGGCCATGCAGCGGCTCGTCGACCCCGTCAGGGGCTACAGGCGCGTCGACCGCATCGTTCACGACTTTGAGGACTACGACCTGGTTTTCCGATTCTACGAGCGCGAGGATTGGCTGGGCGACAAGGCGGCTCGCGTTGGAGAGGTCATGTGAGGGGGTCGTGTTTGGTTTGACTGTCTATCGTTCTCTGCCGCCATGTTATTTGAAGCCTTTTTCGAGTATTGCTCTGTTTGCGCAGCTTGTTCACTCCTTGAAATAGACTCTTGATTGCGAGACTGGTTACCGTATGCTGCGGTGAGATGCTTGCAGCGCCCGATGTGGTGTTGGCCGCGGCAACGCGCCGCAGGCTTCAGATAATTATCACAACTATATTTCACCAGGAACAAACTCTCCATTTGCCCAATTGAGCGCACGTGGCTAGCAAGACATCGATCATCACCTACGAGTAATTGCGTCGCATCGCCGAGTTTCGAACCGCAGCGGTTCGGTGTGTGTAAGTGGTCGCTTATCGATAAGCCCCCACGTGATGCCCTTCCCGCAGCCTCGAAATTTTTCTGCACGCCCATCACCACCAGCACCACCGATCACCACCGGCCTCACCTCTCGTCCACCACCACCAAACTCCCCAAGCAAAGCCCAACCGACCAACCCCCCGACTCCGCGCCCCCCCCCCCAGACAACGAC
>JALHCA010000451.1:0-26464 GCA_024340505.1 Tolypocladium nubicola
GGGGGGAGCACCAAGGAGGAGCCTGGGAGCCGGGGGCTCGGGGTACGGGGGGGATACCTGGGCCGCCCGCATGTTCAGCCGCCTGCCGGCGGTCCACCGTTGGTCGCGGGGCCCCTGTTGCCCTCCCCCTGGCGGTGCAATCTTGGCTCTGGCCGTCACGCATCGGTCGGTCCAAGCCGGGGCGGCGGCGGCGGCGACGACGACGGGCCCTGCAAGGCCCTGCAGGGCCCAAGCGCTTCCTCTGCCCGATTTCGACGTGACTGATCGACGCGCATGGTGCGAGGTTCGTGGGAGTACGAGCTTGCGAGGCACGATACGAAGCACGAGCACGAGCACGCGTAGATACGAACCAGAGGCTACCCGGAAAGCACGGATGCGCACGCGGCCGCCACGCCGAGACGGCCGGCCCTCGCGCTTCTCGCCGTCATCGAGGCGCCGCCCGTCCATGCCGCCATGTCTCCATGTCTACCGAGTACGAGTACTCGTCGCATCCATGATTCACTGCATCGGCCGTCGGCCGTGCAATTCCCCCCAGCGCAGCAGCGTCGCCAGCGCCAGCCGTCGTGGTGTTAATGCTCGTCATCCACACGGGCTCCGGCTCCACCAGCCCGCCCCAGCCGGGAAATTGGCCCTACAACCTCCCCGGGCCGCCACCACAATGCGTGATGTCGGCCTGTCTCGTCACGACGCCGCCTCGGGTCCGTCCCATCTCGCATTGGATGGCTTGGACGGCCGCGGCGGGAAGGGCAATGAGGCGTCCATGACACTCACACGCTCCCTCCGTCCCTCCTTTGGTCGTCCAGTGTGTGATCGTCCTCTTACACCACCGCACTTTCGTTTCTGCCCTTCGTCGTCGCCGCCGTCGTCGTCTTCTTTCGTCCTGCTTCTGGAAGTCGATGTTGCTTCGTGCGTCCTCTCCTTTACTAGCCCCATGCCGCTATCCTTCATCATTCTGCCGTCACTTGTCTAAACCTGCCTGCTCACCGTGCTTCTCACTCACACCCCGCTAGCAAAACACCCTGTCTCACCCGCGCTGCGCGTCCCATCCGTCCTGCTGGCGCCGCTGCTGTAATTTGCCCTGTTGTTGCTTCTTCGATCCGTCTTCTCGACCGCGTTTCCAGAACCGTCCCTCACACAGGGGCGCCTCCTTGTCCGGCGTGTAAGGCGACTCTCGATCATGCCCCGCGGCTTCGTGGCAGCCGTCGTGAAGCCTGCCCGACTCTGACCCCTTGACGACCTCGACGACACCGCACTCATACTCCAACGACCATGTTCCCACGGGCTGCCCGCTTGTGGACGCTCCTCTGCCTGGTGCTGGCCCTGCAGCTCGCCGCCGCGCAGAGCTTCCGGGTCATCGGGAGGCAGGGTGACGCCGGCTCAACGACCACGCCGGCGTCCACATCGCGCACCGGCACCGGCACCGGTACAAACACCAACACCAAGACCGGCGATGGCAAACCCGCCGAGACGTCCTTGACCGGGACGACGTCCGGGGCCAAGACGGACGCCGAAGAAAGCACGTCTCCCGTTACACAGGCCCCGACGGGCACGGCTCACTCGACGCCCTCCCCCACCGCCACCGACCCGATGGACAACTCCAAGTTCTTCAACGGTATGATTGTGCTCCACGTCCCGATCTACCCCCCTCCCGATCTCGACTGACCCGCCCCGGCACAGCGACGATCCCAGCCGGCCAGCTCCCCATTACGCCCGAGCTGACCCCGGGATGGGGCGTCGCCGGCGTCATCATGCTCGCCAGCGGCGGCGTCTACGCCCTCGTCGGCATCAAGAACCGATGGATTCACACCTTCTTCTCCACCGCCTACATGACCGCCCTCGGCGTCACGGTGCTGATCGTGTACGTCATGAGCGTCCCCGTCTCCAATGCCGTCCAGGGCGGATACGTCGTGGCCGTCGTCCTGTCGGGCTGCGCCGTCGGCGCCGTGTCCATGTTCTTCAAGGAGCTGACCGAGGGCCTCGGGTGCGCCCTGGGCGGCTTCTGCGTGAGCATGTGGGTGCTGTGCTTGGTGCCCGGGGGCCTGCTCCATCCGGTGGCGTCCAAGGCCATATTCGTCTCCTGCTTCACGCTGGTCGGGCTGTGCTTTTACTTTAGCCGGTGGACGCGCGACTGGGCGCTCATCCTCATGATCTCCTTTGCGGGTTCCACGGCCACCGTCTTGGGCATCGACTGCTTCAGCCGCGCTGGTCTCAAGGAGTTTTGGGCCTACGTGTGGGACATCAACGGCAACCTCTTCCCCCTCGGGGCCGATACGTATCCCATCACAAAGGGCATCCGGGTGGAGACGGCCGCCATCGTCATCTTCTTCCTGGTCGGCATCATCTCCCAGATCAAGCTGTGGAGGATCGTCAGGGAAAAGCGCGAGAAGCGAGCCGCCGAGCGAGCCGAGAGCCGGCGAGACCTGGACCTGGAAGAGGAGAACGTCGGGCGCCAGGTCGAGGAAGCCAACGCCCGCGAGCGTCGCCATTGGGAGCGAGTCTACGGGGACGGCACTAGCGCCGACGAGTCTCGCACGTCAGACCTCGGGGACAACGGCAGCGAGAAGAGGCTGAGAAGGTCGGACGTCGAGGCTATCGAGATGGCGGACATGTCCGAGTCGGAGCACTCCCGCAATGGACCGAATGCCTTGATGGCGGCGGGAGGAGCGCAGGACGGCAAGGTCACCGTGCGAGTGGCCGCCGACGATATCCCCGACACGCCAACAGACGTTGCCGATGACATGGACGAGAAGGCGGCAGGCATGGCCGACATGGCTGCTTCACCGACGGGAGACAAGCGACTCTCCCAAAGGACAACCGCAAGCAAACGCGTGTCCCAGGCGCAGACGGTGACCGAGGCGCCGGTGGTGGTCCCCTTGCCATTCACCGTACCGCCCGGCGAAGAGACCAAAACCCTCAGCGACCGGTCCTTCATCGCCACCTTTGCAGATGACATGGAGACGGCGGCTCCCGCGCGTCCCCGGCATTCCCTGGTGAAGCGGCTGTCGCGGGGCTCGGCTACGTTGCTCAGGAGCTTCTCCCAGGGGTCAGTCCGCGGAGGCGACGACCTGGCCCTCGAGAATGGCGAGAGCTCCGAGGGGCTGGTCGTACCTACGTCGTGTCGACACGATGCCGACAACGGGTCCTTGGCGGCGACGGTTGACGGCGAGAGCGTGAGCGGTGCCGATAGACACTCTGTTCATTCTGCGGATGCGCACAGGGACATTGAGATCAACGCGGAGCTCGCCGAGGCAAAGAAGCCCGAGACTGGGGCCGCCAATGACGAGGGCGAGGAGTCGGGGCCGTTGTCGCCAGCGGTCGCGGCAGACCCTGCCGACAGCCCAGCCGAGCAAGGTGCCGTGGCGTCTCCCCCCGTCGACGCCCTGCCTGCGGCCTCGGAAAAGGCCAAGTCGATGGCCTCGGTTGCGTCGACGCCCGTGAGCCTGACGAAAGACCGACTGCCGCGCTCCCTGTCTCGGGTGGCCATGTCCTACCGCACAAACGAGTGGGCCAAGCACCTCAGCTACGCCGATGCCCCTAGCCCCGACGATGTGCGCGTCGACGAAGCGGCGCTGCCCGTCAAGGCCGCGGCGGCCACGGAACGGTCTGTGCCCGTCAACGTCGAGGACCTGCAGAAGACGGCCGAGGACGGCGCGCCAAGCCCGGCGATGCGGCGGCCCGAGTCGCAGGTTTCCAACGTCTCGTACGTACCGAGCGTCGGGAAACGTGTTTCCAAGAAAGGCGCCCCGTCCAGCGTCGTGATCCCGACACATGTTCCCCAAGGCGGGGAGCAGGGCCAAAGCCCAGTTTCTCCGCCTTCAGCAGCGCTCCCCGCGGCCTCGGGGCCTGTTCGGTCGGGGTCGGGGTCGGCGGCGGCGATGCGCAGGACGTCGTCCGGGTTCGACCCGATCGTCGAGGAACGCCACCCTGCGACCCCCGTCAAGGACACCATACTCGAAGAGTCGGCGGGCGTAAGAACGGCCTCTGCCAGCTCATCGCCTACCAGCGGCGAGGCGCCGCCCCGCGCGATCCCCGGTGTCGTCTCGTACGCCAGTCCCCAAACGCTCATCGGCCAGCGCGAGATGTTCCTCCGCAGCAAGTCCCAGGGCAGCCTGCTCTCCGTCGCCCCCGATCCGCCCTTTGCGGCCCACGGACCCGGCAGCGACGCCGCGTCTCTGCACAACTACCCGGCGTACGCGGCCGCGCTGAGCGTGCCTGACCCGGACGACCTGCCGCTCAGCCAGCGCAAGGAGATCATGCGCCGGGGCAGCCTGATGTCGCTGTCGCAGCAGTCCAACGTCTCGGGCGCGCGCCTCCTCGGCGCCGGCGGCCTCCCCCACGAGAGCACCGAGAGCCTGCCCTTCAACTCGCACCAGCCGAAGCGCGCGTCCACGCTGCCCGCGCAGGCCATCCGCGACGCCCAGCTCGCCACCTTCCGGCAGTCGGTGCAGCAGGACCTGCGCGCGGGCTCGCCGCTCGTGACGCCGTCGAGTCGCGAGACGCCCTTCGCGGCGTCGTCGCTGCTCGGGAACCGCGAGGCCGAGGTCCAGCGCAACATCGAGATGCAGCGCAACGTGCTCATGGGCCAGAAGGAGGCCGAGGCCCAGCGCAAGGAGGCCCAGCGCCGGGAGAAGGAGTTTGTGGACAGGGCCTTTGACGAGCGCATGAGGAGTGGCGACCTGCTCGAGGTGCACCGCGAGGCGATGCGCAAGATGCAGAACGGCGCTCGGCGGAACTAAGCCCCTCTCTCCCCAGGGCATCGGCACGTACACATGTTCTCCCTTGCTTTCTTTCTCGACACCTGATAATCATTGTTTTCTTGCTTGCCTGCTCAGTTCTACAACTACGACGACGATTGCTTGCTCAATTCTGCTACTGCCGCGACGACATTACTGTTACACCTGTTTGATACCACGGAAGCCTATATTTTGGTTCAATTGGCGCTGGCTTTTCTGACGGATACGGAGGGGTACACGAAGAAGAATCGGACGAGAAACACATACAACTCGAGGGGGTAATCACGGCAAGGGGAAAAGGAGGATATATCAGTCAGGGCACATTACGGAATGGATGGAGCTTGGTATATACACTACACTGTAGATGGGTGCGCATTTTCTGGCACCGCATAGGTGGGGAGTTTACGTATGTGCTTTGTACGATAGAGACATACCGGGATATCCAAGTAATCTACGTACAATGATTTCTTATGTGAGTACTCGGCGGCATGATCACCGTGTTGCACACGACGCCCTTTGTTCTGAAATTTTTTGGCTATCTAGGGTATGTATGAAGGCGGGGTATGGGATCTGATGTTCCATGACCTCGTGGATCTGTAGGATCCTTCTCTCTCAACTCCTGAAACGGCCCAGATGCTATGCAAATGCTTCCGTTCCGTCCTAATGTAGAAGCGAAATAAAAAACTCTAGCTAAATTCCCTCTCCAAAATTAAATCCCCCTCCATCGCTGTCATTTCACCATGGCCGACTCGAGCAGACTCACATGTCACAACTGTCCAGGTGGCGCTGCTAACGCTGAACACTCTCGCGGAGTATCTCACTCGTGAACGCCGTGTCGACCCTGATGGTACCAGTTGGGGGGTCTACCAGATCCCCAGTGCTTGCGGGAGTTTTGAAGAGTCTGGCCTCCTCTTCGATCCAGTCGTGAGCTTGGGTATCGCCCAGGGCTGGGTTCTGCCGCGATCCATTGGAAGGCGAAGGGGGGTGGAGGGGCTTCAGGGGTAGAGTAGGCTGAGTCTCAGGCTTCTTTCCCTCGTTGGATTTGAAAAAGGGCAGCTCGAATGGGATTGTAATGTTGAGGCGTGTGCGGAAGGGAAAGGGGCTGCGGCGACAGGGATCGGTCGTGGTGTCTCCTGACTGGCTTCTCGCGAAGGACGACTCGGGCCCGTGGATTGAGTGGCCAAGGCCGTTCTCCACGTCGAGATCCGCGGCGAGGTCAATGGCATGGGCGTGAGCATCACGGAAACCGCTGGTGGAGGTGGAGTCGACGCTGGTCAACTGGCGCGAGGACGTGGAGGCATTGAGTTTCGAGCCTGAAGATGGAAACCTGTTCAGTGTTGGTTAGAATTTCGAAATGGCGCAGATCGGATGAGGATAAATCAGCGACTCACCCTGGAATAGTCATCGTTTGGCTCGAGCCTAAAGAGCTTCCCCCAGAAGGACCCCTGTCCGGATCGTAGTCCTCCTTAAGACGAGGGAAGACACGGCCCAGGCCGACAAACAAGAGGCCCAGCCGGTACTGGTTCATGGCGTCCTTGGTCAAGCCAAAGAACACGAAGATGGGCACGACGGAGAGGATCGGGATGTAGCAGTTGTTTATGTACGCCCAGTTGATCATGCTCGAGGGGATGAAGGCGATGGTGTTCCATGGCGCGGGGAGTGTGCGGTTGTGGACATCGTCATAGTCGAAAGGCAAGAGTGGGCTGTTGGCGAGGATGTTGGCGATTGCGAGGGTGACAACCACGGGGAGGAAGGGCACGATTATGGCCGTCACCATCAGGTACAGACGGCGCCGGGTGCGCTGGCTTCTGCGGCTGGCCGTCCTGTTGCTAGACAGGGCCGTCTGGGTGGTTTTTGCAACCTCGCGGAATCGAAAGTACACTTGGACTGCGACATCTTTCGTCAGCTTCCTCCTTGGCTTCCTGAGAGCAGGGAGGAACTCACCTGCATATACCGCCGTGGCGAAGGCCACGACCACCGGAGGCAGGATGAAAAAGACCAGGTTAGGCCACGATGTATGGGGCGTCCAGGTGCAGCCGATCAAGAGCCCGACCGCGTATCTCTGAGTAGTGATCGGCCACGTCAGGGCCAGCTGCAGGATCGGCAGCGGGAACATGATGAGCGCCTGAATCAGGTTGCGCCGCCGCCTCTCCTTGACCGTCAGGGGGTTGGCGCGCAGCAGGCCGACCTGATGGGACAGGTTGCGCATGATGGCCAGCATACAGGTCGCGTAGAGAGCCTGGGCCGCGTTGTGGAGGTAGATGTCCACGTCGCAGAGGCCGTACCCGGGCCACCAGGACTGGAGGTCGTTGTTGCGCCATATGAGCGACATGACGACGGTCTCGAGGTTGAAGGCCATGACGTTGAGGATGAAGACGACGGCGGCGAACTCGCCATTGCGGTAGAGCAGGCGGAGCGGCACGAGGCAGACTATGTTGCCGACGAGTGCCAGGAGGACCCGAAGGACGAGGTTGGCCGTCAGCGAGGTAGTCGTGTACGGAGGGTCGCTAGGGAAGCGGAGGATCAAGGTATCGCCACGGCCAAAGAGAGAATTCGGCGTGGACGACTCCATGGTGCAGGTGTCTCGATGATGTTGACTCTGGTATGACGGGGATGGGGTCACGATGCAGGTAAATGAAGGTGTTGCAGAGGAACGCTCACAAAGGCAGAGAAGACGAAGTCGAAAAAGCAGTGCGAGGTAAGACCCTGGCCGCCGTCAACTCATCATCTGCTTGCCGAACACAATAACGGCAACATGAGGGCGGCGACCTGGGGCCTTATACAAATCTTCAACAATAGAGGCATCCGCCGGCCGGCGCTGCAGAAAGGGACTGACGGCGACTAACACGGCGTCAATTGAGAGAACAACAAGGCTTCAATGAGAGATGGACAAATCAACCAGCCATACAGCCAGTCAGACAGCCAGCCGCTTCAGGGACATGCTGGAGCCGTGGAGGAAACATTGACGCCTGCTTCCAGGCTTCACCACTACGGAATACCTATGCGAAGCGCGCATGAGGAAACACGGACAAGGCCTGGAGATGACACCCGACGAGGATACGGATACATGGAGCAAGCCAAAACCCCATCGCAGGGCCGCATGGCCGCCGGTCGTTGGAGTTGTGGCTGCGCATGTTTGCCTGTTGATGCCGTCGTGGGAGGGAGCGGCGTCTATTGACGGGCCTCTATTGACACCCGAATCGGGACACGATTTGCGCGGCTGCGGAAGCTGCCGACAGGGGCTGCGCGGGAAAGGCTGCAGCGATGGGGAAATGCCCCTTTCGGGACCTGGGTGAAGATGCGGGTGTAACGCGAGGGTGCCATGGGTGGCGCTGGGCCGGGTTGCGGCTTGTTTGTCGCCGCCCCTGGACTGCCATGCGGTTCGACCGCAGATGCCGGCTTGGTGTTGTTGGAGGGCATCATCACCGCCACCGCATCGGCGATGAGCCGTGCGAGGCGAGGCCAGACTGTGCCGGTGACAGTGATTGCCGCCTCCCATTGACTTATTGATGCCGGGACTTTAGACAGATGTCGTTGGCTGCCACAGAGGTGCAGAGAGCTTCCGAGGTGAAACGGCGTGTAAGTGGCCGGTGGGCCGTCCTATCTTATCGCTTGTATCTTATCGATACGCGGCCCTATCGACAGAGCTGCACTCCTGCCTTTCAGCCAATCAAACCCCGCAATTCACGCGCACCGGAAAAAATCTACGCCGCCTGCCCACGGAAAAGTTTCTCGACGCCCAAGACTGCACCGTCACCAACACTCGACGATAACCACAGTCGCCGAGTCTCCAGCAAATCCGCAGCACAAAATGTCCTTCAGAGGCGGTCGCGGCGGCGGCCGAGGTAATTTCCGAGGTACACCACCTTGCTCGTCTCGCGACCCGAGCCTCCCCCCAGCTGACGATTGATCCTGCACAGGCGGACGAGGCGGCTACAATGCGCCCACCGGCCCTCCCGCGCAGGTCCTGGAGATGGGCACGTTCGAGCACGCCGTCGAGGGCGAGATGTTCTGCCGCTCCTCCAACGTCAAGGTCCCCTTCTTCAACGCCCCCATCTACCTCGAGAACAAGACGCCCATCGGCAAGGTCGACGAGATCCTCGGCCCCATCAACGAAGTCTTCTTCACCGTCAAGCCCCAGGAGGGCATCGTCGCCACGAGCTTCAAGGCCGGCGACAAGGTCTTCATCGGCGGCGACAAGCTGCTGCCCCTCGAGAAGTTCCTGCCCAAGCCCAAGGTGCCTGGCGAGAAGAAGCTGAAGCGCGCGGGCGGCGACCGCGGCAGGGGAGGCCGCGGCGGCGGCTTCTCCAGGGGTGGCTCGCGGGGAGGATTCGGCGGACGGGGAGGGCCCCGCGGCGGCGGCGGCTTCTCTAGGGGAGGCGGCCGAGGCGGCAGCGGCGGTTTCTCGAGAGGCGCCCCGAGGGGCGGAGGCGGCTTCTCCAGGGGCGGCGGCGGTGGACGGGGTGGCGGTGGCTTCAGGGGAGGACGTGGACGCGGCGGCTTCTAGAGGAGGGGCTTGTGCTTGCCACGGCTGGTCTTGGTTTTACATGGTCCTCAGGACGGTTAGGCGTTTCAGACGGCAATCAATGCTTTTCGCCGCAGCAGAGGGTACGTCAAGTTGTCAGTTTTCTTGAGAATTGTATCAATATCAAAATGACACATCTACTGGGACACCCACGAGCTCAGGAAGCCTCCGTCCCTCACCACTCGGCCAGTTGCCCGTCAGATTCTGTCCTGTTGTCCCTGATGAGGTACTTCATCCCTGTGTCGTCGGCGACGGTAGGAGCCGAGACTGAGTAGTCGGGGGGCTGTTGCACTGGATGAGCTCGGCCATGTAGCCATCAGGATTGTAGACCCAGGCAGCCGAGGTGCCCTTACCGCCACCCTCTGGAACAGGCTGGCCTTTGACCATCGAGGCACTGCCCTCAGGGCGTCGTCGATGGCCGTGGCATTCTTGATGCTAAAGGTGAGCCCCCTGTGGGCACGCCCATGTGGTTTCAAGACGGGGCATGGATTGACAGTCTCGCAGTTAGTCGTGTACGCCGAGGCTCTCACCGTTGATACTAGCCATTCCCCGTCAGCTGTGCCTCTCCCAATCGAAGCTATACAGCTTCTACATGCCAAACGTCCCCCGATGTGATGCTCTGGTGTTCCAGATAGGGCATTCTACAGCACAGGGTACTAACGGTATTGATCAAGATCGTGCTCGAAAGGTCGACACGAACCATGCTCCAGGAAAATCAAGGAGCCACGTAGAACTTGTGTCCCCTCAGCGGTTCAACCACTGAGACTGGGCTCAGTTTCCCTGCCGGTCCGGGGTGCCGGTCCAGCGAATGTGGGGGTATGAGAGCCACCCGGCCCGTCTCCTAATCACGGACGCAACAATTTCATGATTTCTACAAAGTACGGCTCTGCAAGATCTCGACCTCCCTGGGCATAGTTGTCCGTCTCTCCACGGTTCAAGCCTGCCTCGGCTGTTTCGATTGCTTTGAGGGCGTGCTCTACACGCATAGCGGGTGCGACGCGGAGACGTTCCGAGATAGGGATGGGATCGAGGACTTGAAAGGTCCCGGCCCGTGCTGGTGTCCTGACCATTGATTGTGAGGCCGAGGTTGGTGTCATCATGGTCCCTGTGTGTGCTGGCAGTCGTTGGACGTCGACTTCATGTTGTCCATGTTTAGTCTAGATCGACGAAGTGCTGTCATTAAGTCTCCGGCCAGGAATGCTGGGATGATATTGCGGGGGGGCGTGGCCAACCCCAATCCCCCTTACATGTGTGCATTGTCCTTTCATCTCATGTGGAGTTTTCCTTGGCCATTAAGCCATGGGCTCAGCTCTCGAGTGTGCGTCATCATCTAGTCTCTCCTCGACTTCATATCAATTCAGTACGAATCATGGCGCATAAAGGCAGGGATGCCGGCACGATGACCGGAGCCAGACGATACCAGCACCCGTCCATGATTGCATCTTAATGCGCCCCTCTCACGCATTGAGTCCATCGCACCAGTGGGTCGCCTTCATACGCGATTTCTGAGCTCCAGGGACACTAAGCGATGGCTGCGTCAACGAGCCAATCACAAGCTCGGAAGAACACCCTAATCTATCGCGTCAAACACGACCCGACGCGACCACTGCCGCCCTGCAGGCTGCAGCCAGCGCAGGGATACGAGGTAATACCTTACAGGAGCAGACTGCATCTGCTCTCGCACAAACCAACAACCGACCACCACCATCACCGCCTCATCGACACCAATTCACCAGCGCATCCAGCCCACGCACCCGACAGCAGCCAACATGTCGTCGTTCCTCGCCCGTCGCGCAACCGCCGCCGGCGCCGCCTCCGCCACCCGTGCCTTCAGCACCTCGGCGCCGCGCTCCGTCGCCCGCATCTCCATCATCGGCAACCTCGCCGACACCCCCGAGCTGCAGCCCACCAGCAGCGGCCGCGAGATCCTCAAGTACGCCGTCGCCAGCAACAGCGGGCCCAAGGACAACCGCCAGACGAGCTGGTTCCGCGTCACGAGCTTCGTCGAGGGCCCGCGCCGCGACTTCCTGCTGAGCCTGCCCAAGGGGTACGTCGCCGTCCCGGCGCAAACGAGACGAGAGGGAGCCTTGCCGTGCTGACTGACGCGCTGACAGTGCCATGGTGTTTGTCGAGGGCGATGCGTCCATCAACACGTACCAGGATGCCAATGGCCAGACCCGGAGCAGCCTCAACGTTGTCCAGCGTGCGCATCCCCACTGCCCCGTCGCGAACGATACGCATCATGCTAAAACTGCGCAGGCAACATCGAGGTCCTCAAGCGACCCCAGACCCAGAGCGAGTAAAGAGTGTCGTCCATGCGTGTAATATAGAGTCGTGTCGGTGCCGAGCTCTGCGCTGTACACCACATATCCACCCCGCTCCGAGACCATCTCCTTTGTCAGACGTCTCCCGTGTTTGGACTTGTGCTGGGGCTTGGTGGAATCCTTCTGTTTAACAAGGGTGATGCCAGATGCGGCAGTGCCACGAATAAATCACGGAAATTCCAACCTTTTACGTCTCAGGTGTCGTAATTATGTCTTCTATTTCTCGGGTGCTACCTACCCTATACCAGGGAGCAGCTATCCATACACCCATATCCGGCAGCGACACCGCCCTCTTCGCTCTTGTCGCCCTTGGTCCGCAACAAGTAACCAGCCTCCTCGTTGTACAGCACGTCTCCGCTGCTCTGGTCCCACAGACAGGTGCCGTAGATGCCGAGTTCGCAGATGACACCGCCTTGCTCCACCGTGCCGTTACGAAGGATGAGGTTCGACACGGGCGGCGGGGTGATGAGCTCCATGAGAATGTACGATCCCCAGTGCTCCTCTGGCACGGATTTCAGATATTCTGGAATCGCTCCCCGGTAGGTGTTGTTGCCTCCGCCCTCCCGCTGTGGTTTGAGCACGTACGTTTGGCACTGCTCAAGATCCAAGGCCTTCTTTCGGGCCTCCAAGCCTGCCTCGGACGTATCCATCGGGTAGATATTTGTAAATGTCTTCCAGAGCTCTCCCGCCAATGGAGTTTCGTCCTTGATAAACCTGCCCAGCATCGAGGGCGCAGACGAGGGCCGCGGCGTGGCGAGGACTTGCTGCACTTTCTTGGTGCCGGCGAGCTGTGTCAAGACAGTCGGGCACTTGATGGCGGCCGAGCGCTCCAATTGGTACCTAGCATCCCACGCGCGCTGGTCAGGGTAGTCACTGGGGCCGTACCCGGCTCGCATGTAAATGACGGCGACCTCGAAAACCTTGGACGGATTGCGGGGGAGTCGGTAGAGCAGCTGTCGCTTGGGCGTGTCGGCAACCGATGTGTGGGCAAGGATGTCGGCAAAGGCGAGCCTGAACAGCGGTATCGTCGGTGAGGACTTGGCGATTTGGTACTCCAGGTGGCGCTGGTCAAAGACGTTGCGCTCATCGCCTTGGACCAGGAAGATGACGCACTTGGGATGGCCCAGCTCGGAGGATGGGTAGGCGTGGTACGCAGCCTCGATGCCTGCAGTAAGGCCTTGGACCGCCCTGCTCTCTGGCAGGTCAAGCGTGCCAGACGCGATGGGCTGGTCCAGCAAAGGATATTCGGTGGTGGCAAGGTACCTAAGTCGCGTTCAGCTGCGTTGCTCAACTGGCTATCGAGAGTAGTCTCACCTGTGTAAGAGCGACGTATAGCAGGAGAGCCCGCCAAACGACGAGGCAATGGTGTTGAACTCGACCTGCTTGGCTTGTAACATTGGAGGCGACGTCGAGGCATCTTGGTGGACCATGTAGTCTGATCTAAAAAGTCCCAATGACAGTGGCTAGATTCCGGTTAGAGGCATGGCTGCATCGGGTGGACGATGTAGGCACCTGAGCGTATCCCTCCTCCTTGACCTTGAGGTGAGTCTGCCACAGGTTTCGGATGAAGTCGTCACCATCCATGACCCTATTCCAATAATCAGCCATGAGTCTTGAATCTGTGTGATGAAGCTTACTCCTTGACGATCTGGGCCAGAAACTTCTCATCGCGGCTCACCGACGCATAGAGCTCGTTGTAGGTCGTTTGCACGGACTTGGCTTGGTCGAAGCATATCCGCGGGAAAGGGCTTGGAAAGAGAGTCACGGGGGCGTTAATCGCAGCTATGCCGGTAGGGTCGGCCTCCGTGGGGATGACAGCCGGGGGTGGCCGGATGGCAAGGCCGTTGCCAATGGACCAGTCCTTGGTCGTCCGGACGAGTCCATCAAGCTCTGCCTCCTTCAGAGGCGGGGGATACGTCCCGGTCGCGAGCGAAGCCATGGTGAGAGCGAGGCGCTTCTCTGAACTGAAAGACTAATTTACACAGCGCTGACCAGATGCTGTGGTCCTATTTGTATGTCGGAGCACCGGTGTGTGCGAAGAGCAGCGGGGTGATGCGGACGAGCGAGCAAGATGGATTATTAATGGCGCGACCGACGCTCCTCACGGAGGTACAACAGGGCTGTGGAGATGGTGCCAGCGAAGCGGCTCTAGCCCATTGCGACTCGCGACTTTCATCAACAAAGTTATGTATGGACTAGAGGCAATTCCATCTCTGCCACTCCAACTAAAAATGGGTTTGTATTAGTCCGTACCTCGCGCAGCACTGTGGACGGTACAGTCGTACGGCTGGTGGCAGAGGAAGCAATGCGAGTCAGACCAGAGACAGTGACCGGCCCACCAACTACGGAGTAGATTCAGTTAACTCTCGGCGTAATTTTGACTGCAGAGTTGAATCGCACCGCAATAATAATTTATTCTCGAAAAACCACAAGGTCGCCGCACTTGCCAATCTGCCACCCGGGCCTCAGCAATGGCGACCCGGTGCCTCAGGGACAACTTAGGTCTGGTCACGTGAAGACGTGTCCATCAGGCAGCACGCGAAGCGCCGCCAACACAGCTCTCCAGGACCTTCTGCACTGTCATGCGTTGCGCTCGACTCTCGAATCTGCCTTTGCCGAGCGTGCACGCCCTAGGTTTCGAGCAGCCAGAGCCCCCGAGCTGTTGAATCATTGCCCAACTCACCAACAACGCTCATGGCCAGACAGGCCGAGTGCCTCAGGCAGCCGGGCAACGCACAAGGGTGAGTGGACAACATCTCGTCGTGCAGTTGCGCCGCAACCCGGCCAAAACTATGTGTTGACTTTCTAACGCGTTGCGCGCCCAAGCAGGTCTCGTGTGGCCGTACCTGTCAACTCAAGGCCGGTTTTCGCCGACGCTGGTTCTTTGCAAGAGACGGAAACCGCGTCGCCCCAAGTCTCCCCATTCGATCGCACCTCGACCAACCGGCACCCTCAAGTCGTTTACTCTGCCTTACCCCCGCAAACGTACCCTATTTTCTTCCAACTTTGAGCACTTCAAGTACCCCCTAACACGACCCGGTCAATAGGAACAAGGCTGTTTCTACCGGCGGGCAACTGACAGCTTCCTAGCTGGACTACTACCCCCGCCATCTCACGCCTCTATGAAGTCAGATGGAGGGCGTTCGGCACCACGACCCATTCTTATGGGACGTGGAAGCTGTTTGCGAGGGACTATGCTCCTTGACCCGGCCGTGCACGCGGGATCCAGCTGCTCTCGCCAAGAAAATTAGAGAAGAGGAGATGGATGGCTACGCCCTCCTGACGTTTGAGTTTGTTTGCTCGAGACGGGAGCTCTTTGAGACCCTGAACATCAGGCTGGGCGCCCACAAAGCTGCATTGGGAGGAGCCCTTGTCAAACTGCGCTCCAAAAGCCCAGCGTTCCGGCGCTGGAAAATCGAGTTCACAAAGGATCAGTCGGAAGATGCAGCGGACCCGTCCGAAACAGATGTACATGACCACACCTCCGGACTGCAACATACGCACACGAGCAACGGCGAAACCCCGCATGGTACCGCGAATCAACAGCTTAAAGATAACCAGGCGGCTGACCTGAAACGCAAACCAGATGCGCTCCTGGGTGAATTTCGCGATGAACAAGAGCATGAGCATCAGAATTCGACACCTACCAAGTGCCGGGAGGTTTCCATCTCCAATGCACGCGGCGATTCGGCGGAGACGGGACCCGATAGAGCCAAACCATCGAAGCGAATGCGTGTGGCACCGACTCTGCTTTCGACCAAGGCAGCTAATTCGACACCGTTTCCCAATCCCATAGCAACAGAGGCCGACGGCGTTGGCAATGCTGCCGCACTTGATGAGGACAACGTTGGCTTCCCATGGGAGAGCGCAGCACCACAAGCCTACCTGGGCAAGGGAGTCATTGCCATGGCCGCGATCAAATCTTCTGATAGCGTGCTCACCACGCAGGTTCAGGAAGGTGAAGAAGGCGCATTCGTCACCACGTTCCCGATAAGACTACCTGCCGGTTGGCGGCTGATCACCAACCGCGTCATGAGGCAGCTTTTGCTCAAAAACGGTCGCAAAGAGGTCCTTTTGGCACAAGGTCTTATCCCAATGAGAACACCAACGCCGTCGGAGGAAGGTGATGAAATTCTGGAACTATTCGATTTGC
Organism: Tolypocladium nubicola; assembly: GCA_024340505.1. NCBI lineage: Eukaryota > Fungi > Ascomycota > Sordariomycetes > Hypocreales > Ophiocordycipitaceae > Tolypocladium > Tolypocladium nubicola. The sequence continues at coordinate 15,736 of JALHCA010000451.1, forward strand.
CCGACTCCCTGGATGAGGAAACTCTTCGAGAGATTGAAGCTGAGAAGGCCCACATGGATAAAGTGGCGGCACATCAAAAGCTTGTCGAACGAGAAGAGGCGGAGGCCGTGTTGCAAGACGCCATCAATGAACACAAAACAAATTGGGAGGAGACAAAGCTTCCCAAGTATCAACGCCAGGCCCATATGATCTGGACGGACGCCAGAAAGAATGGAAAACAGAAGAAGCTGGCCTTCCAGGCTCGAAATAACGCTAAGCTCTACGACGACCGGATCAAGAAGCTGTCGGCTGAAATTTTGGGGGAGACCTGGGCTAATGAATCCGAGGTGCGACTCCAGGCTAGATGCCTTCATCAGAGCCTGGACGACAAGTTCCACAACGTATGGCTCGCCGACATGCTGGAGTCACACGTCGAGCCACCCAAACCTGCCAGCGTCCCGGGACCTCGGCGCTCAGCGTACAAGCGGCCACAGAGCCCTACAGATACCGAGGTCTTGACCAGCGAGGACGAGGATGATTTCATTGTCCCGGACGACGAGGACGAAACCATGGGCAACGGTGATTTGCTCCCAGTCGATGATGATGCTTCCTTTGATCAGCACAGTACGATGAAAGTGGAGTCTCCAATGTATATGGATCTCACTCAAACAGATATGGAAACCCCGGAAAAACTACCGCGAGAGCACCGGCATGTGTCTGTCATTGACTTGACAACACCGGTCAAGTCAAGGAGCGACGTTCAAAACCTTTCGACTCACAATGACAACGCCAGTTCAACAGCCGTTGACGCAGCCTCGCCGGCTGGTGAGAGCTTTGATGTCGAGTTGATAGGGAAACAGCGCCCTAGCCACTGGTCTAAGCTTGGGGATGTCTCTAGGTTAGTCATCTGTCTCCTGTGGAAGCTCGGGCACACACGCCGCACCTGCATCTTCGATGCCACCCGAGACGCTTCTCCCCGAGAGCTGTACGAGCAGTCGGTTTGCCGGCAGTTGAGACACGGGGTGAAGGATATCGCAGAACTTGAAACGCCAGGACCAAGAACCACGGCATTTGACATCACTCGCCTGTTCTTGTGCTACATCAAGGGCAGGTCTTGTAAGGAGTTGCGGATTACCACTCTTTACACCAAAGATAGAGAGAGGCTTGAAGGTGGAGAAAGCACCCACTGGATCAGGTTTTGTGACTTTGTCAATAAGGTTGCGCCGGACTTCCCTGTTGAGAGTCAAATCCTAAGGACCGATGCTTTCGACGACGACTTGGGCGATCTAGACGATGCCGGGGACGACGACGCCCCCTCGGGCACACAAGATACGCCTTCCAAGACACGCAAAAACGCGCCGAGAGAAATCATCCAGAACAAAGAAGCAGTGAATCTCCGTGAAAGAGAGAAACTCCGTCTTGAGGAGCAGGAGGCTCGGCGACTCAAGCTGAGAGCTGCCTTTGACACATCGGGTCCAATGTCCCGAGACAAATTTAGATTGATCATCAACGAGGCCAAGCAGGACGACCAGCCGTTCATTTACATAAACGAAGAGACCGGGAAGCGTATCAAAGACCACCAAATTGATGGGGTTCGATTCTTATGGAACCAGATCATCCTGGACTCGAACGTTCGCCAGGGCTGTCTCTTGGCGCACACGATGGGCTTGGGGAAAACGATGCAAGTCATTACTTTTCTGGTGGCTATACAGGAAGCTGTCAACTCCGCGGATCCGTCCGTGAGGGCACAGATCCCAGAGGACCTCAGAGAGTCCAAGACATTAGTTTTGTGCCCTGCCGGCTTGGTGGACAACTGGATGGATGAGCTTCTTCTTTGGACGCCTGGTGGTCTGCTCGGTGCCCTTCGCAAGATTGAGTCACAGATGCCCCTCGATGAGCGCCGTCTGGCCGTCCGGTCTTGGTCAAAAAAGGGCGGCATTCTGGTCATCGGCTACAACATGCTGCAAAAGGTCATTCAAGATGACGAAGAAGTGGACGAGATCCTCATCAGCGGGCCAAACATTGTCATTGCGGACGAGGCCCACATTCTCAAGAACCCACTCGCCAAGGTGCACCAGGTTTGCTCGCGGTTCAAGGCTAACTGTCGCATCGCCCTGACTGGTTCGCCATTGGCTAACAACGTGGAGGAGTACTATTCCATGATCGACTGGGTTGCACCCAACTATCTTGGGCCCCTTGGAGAGTTCCGTGAAATCTACGCGACTCCGATCCAGCAAGGCTTGTGGGGAGACAGCATAGGCTCCGAAAAGCGCAAATCTCTGAAGATGCTACAGGTGCTCAAGGAGACGGTGGCGCCCAAAGTGCATCGGGCGACCATCAAGTCGTGCCTGAAGGACGACTTGCCGCCAAAGCATGAGTTCGTGCTCTGTGTTCCGCCGACTAAGATGCAGCGGAAACTGTACGAGATGTACGTGTCAGGCATCCAAGGCGAATACGGCAGTTCGAAAAGGCCTTCGCAAGCCCAAGTCTTCAGCATCGTCAATGATCTTGTCCTGCTGTGCAATCATCCACGTTGCTTCCGCCAAAAGGTTCTAGACACCCGGCAGGAAAGGGGGGAGGACAAATCAGCTTTCCTTCCAGAGACTCTCATTTCGGCGGCGCTTAAAGAGACGAATTCGCACGATCTGGACAACCCTGCTCTGTCAGGCAAGGCTGAGCTGCTGTCGCTGATACTAGACGAGGCCCGGCGTATTCACGACAAGGTTCTTGTGTTCAGCCAGTCAATTCCGACGCTGGACTACTTGTTGAATCTTTTGAAAATGCAGAAGCGACGGGTTTGCCGACTGGATGGAACGACTAAGATCGGGAAGCGGCAGGACATGATCAAGAACTTCAACATCGGTGACCAAGAGGTCTATCTAATATCTACCACCGCAGGGGGTATCGGCCTCAACATTCAAGGAGCGAACCGGGTGGTGATCTTCGACTTCAAGTGGAACCCTGTCCAGGAACAGCAAGCAATTGGACGGGCGTATCGCATCGGCCAGGAGAAGACCGTCTTTGTTTACCGCTTTATTGTTGCGGGCACGTTTGAGGAGGACCTGCAAAACAAGGCCGTTTTCAAGATGCAGCTCGCCTCTCGCGTCGTGGACGAGAAAAACCCCGTGAGCTGGTCCAAGAGGCTGGGTACCATTCTGCACTCTATCAACCCCGTGCGGGCCAAGAGCCTAGAGGAATTTGTGGGCAAGGACGTGATACTGGACAAGCTGATCGGATACAAGAGCAACGGCGAAGCGATTCGCTACATTGTTTCCACCGACACGTTTGAGGAAGAAGACGTGACTGTCGACTTGACGGCAGAAGAGCGTCGCGATGCCGAAGATATGATTAAGATGAATCGCCTCCGCCTGACGGACCCGAAAGCGTACGAGCAGCAGAAAGAGAAAGAACAGAGGCTACAGAGGCTGCTTGTGCAGCAGAGGACCATCGAGGCTCATGAATACTTGCTGAGCCAGATGCAGCAAACTCAAGCAGCATCGAGCGTGCCGTCGACGCAAGTTCAGATGCAGCAAACCCAGGCAGCACCGAGCGTGCCATCAACGCTGGGAGAGCCGTATGTTCTGCCGAACCAGACCACAGATGGGGCATCCGATGGACCAGGCATGCCTCTCGCAACAATGCACCGGCCTTTGGTGAGCAGTTCGATGCCGCAACTTCGGACGGCAGCTGCTGCGCCGCAGGTGGCCGGCTCTTACGCCGGCTCTCAGGGCAACTCTGCGCCAATGCAGACTTCAGCAGTGCCTCTGCCCATCACTGGTACGAATACATACTTTGGCAAAGAATTGCAGTCCGGTGCGCCTTCGACTCCGAAGATGCGTTCCACGCAGCCCGCACCAACCACTCCGGTGGCGACTTCGCTTTCAGCAACGGGCATATTCAGTCCGCCGAGCCGGAGCCAGGCCAAGGAATCCTTTGAAAAGTCGCTGTCACACGGGCTCGATTTTCTGCAACAGACTTCTTGGCCAGGAGTCGGCGGTGATCGTCACCTGATTGCTCGGAACGTCACGACAGCGATTGACAGAGTCCGAAAAGACAACGACTACGGATTCCTGCTGGACGACCATCATTGGCGTTTGCTCCATGAGTTGCTTGTCAGTGAGCAGAGATTTGCGCTGGCTACCGTGTCCGGCCACTTTACGGCGTCCTACTTGGCACTTGCCGACAGACCAGAGCTGGAACGTCGCATAGCCGTGATGAACAGCCTGTCTCCGCTGGAGTTTGAAGCCCAGCTGTCGTCTGGGATGAAAACACCGGACCCTGAAGTATGACGGTCCTCATGTACGACGTCGGCAATCTCTAACAAGTCACAGAATCTCCGGAACATACGACGGTCGAGCATGTTTGCCGCGATGCGAAGCCCACATGCAAGTGAGGATCTGGAGGTGATGCGTCAGGCTGCAGAAAAGAGACAGCAGCGGTCGTCTGAGCTTCCAACATGGGCGGATATAGTGTTGGCAGTCGGGCAGGATGGGCATAAGCGTGGCTAAGGAGGTTTGTGGTGCGGCATCGGCATTGAGGTTCGGACGGATGTCGGGATGGCGGGACTGGCGGGTCTCTATTCGTACGATGGACGGATTCTGGGAGTGGAGCGAGGGCATGCGGTCAGCCATGCATGGAGCCGGCGTTGACGGCATTGGGTTTGTTTTGCTGGCTTGTGATACCCTTGTACGGATTACGGACTCTGGAGCTACAGCGTCAAAGCGTGTAGGTACAAACAACTGTTGAGTACTAGCCAATATCACCTCGTAGTGACCAGAGGCAACCTTGGGAGCGAACCTCGGGAGCGAACCTCGGGAGCGGCGAACCCCACGTCTCAGTGCCATGACGCGCGCAACGGGAGTTGGGGGCGCCAGGGCAGCAAATCAGCTGGCCTGGACAGCGGCCGCCAATGGGAGCCAAGGCATTTGCACCAAGTCTCGAACCCGCTGGAACTGTTAGTGGCGCCCAGGTGCGACAGGCGCTTTTGGTGGGGCGGGTGCGGTTCGGAGGGCGGAGAGTCCGAGACGCCTCTCGCCCTCTACTCGTGCTCGCGAAAACTGTGCTACTTCTGTCCCCGACAGACTAATCCCCGACCCTTCAATCCGTGCCCTCATAACGCTCAACGTCCCTCGCACCCAGCAGCTCTGTAGACGGCACGCTGTTCCGCAGAGGTTTTCAGTAGCCCAGCCGTGCAGACGACGGGGGTGTCAGCCAGCCAGCCAACCGAACCGAGACCGCCCCGCCACTCCCGCCTTCCGCCTCCAAGTCAGTCAGACAGTCATCGCGACTCCGGCACGTGTTCTCCAAGACGCACGCCCGCCCATTGCGCAGTCCCGTCTTGACGATTCGAAACCCCATCACCATGGACAGCGTCCTCCGCCAGTCCAAGGCCATGTGCCCCTTCCTCAAGGCGGCCTCGCCCGCCACCCTGCGCGCCATGTCGACGTCGGCCCGCCCCAAGGCCTCGCCCTGCGGCGGCACCATGTCCAAGCTGCAGCTTTTCGCCCATCGCTGCCCCGTCATGGGACAGGCCCTGGCCGTTCAGTCGGCGAGGCACGGCGTTGCCGCCGCCGGGCTGCGTGCCTTCTCGGGCCAGGTCAAGCCTGGCAAGGCTCGCATCCACACGAGCCGCAATCAGGAGGCGAGGGCCGTCGACAACGCCATTCTCGATGCGCGCGAGAAGGGTAAGATCCCGTCCATGAACAAGAAGAGAAGCCCTGGCTTACTGACATTCGACAGGCCATGTCCCGCCTGGCATGCCCGTTCACCGCAAGGAGGCCGCTCCCGCCGTGGGCACCGGCGCCTCTCGGGACGCTGGCAAGTTCAACTACGAGGCCTACTACGCCACTGAACTGGATAAGAAGCACAAGGACAAGTCGTATCGCTACTTCAACAACATCAATCGTCTCGCCAAGGAGTTCCCCCGCGCCCACATGGCCAACAAGGAGGAGCGGGTCACCGTCTGGTGCGCCAATGACTACCTCGGCATGGGTCGAAACCCCCGCGTCCTGAACAAGATGCACGAGACCCTGGACGAGTACGGCGCCGGTGCTGGCGGCACTCGAAACATATCTGGCCATAACAGGCACGCCGTCGAACTCGAGGGGGCCCTCGCCAAGTTGCACGCCAAGGATGCGGCGTTGGTGTTCAGCTCCTGCTACGTTGCCAACGATGCCACTTTGGCGACGCTCGGCAGCAAGATGCCCGACTGCGTGATACTGTCCGACAGCCTCAACCACGCCTCCATGATCCAGGGAATCCGCCACTCCGGCACCAAGAAGATTGTGTTCAAGCACAATGATGTCGCCGACCTCGAGGCAAAGCTGGCCTCGCTGCCGCTCCATGTGCCCAAGATCATCGCGTTCGAGTCCGTGTATAGCATGTGCGGCTCCATCGGCCCAATCGAGGAGATTTGCGACCTGGCCGACAAGTACGGTGCCATTACCTTTCTCGACGAAGTCCATGCTGTCGGCATGTACGGCCCACACGGCGCCGGTGTGGCCGAGCATCTGGATTGGGAGGCCCATCGCCAGGGTGCGCCGCGGGGCACCATCATGGACCGCATCGACATCATCACGGGAACTCTTGGCAAGGCATACGGTTGCGTTGGCGGATACATTGCCGGCAGCTCGAAGCTGGTGGACATGATCCGATCCCTCGCCCCTGGATTCATCTTCACCACGTCGCTGCCACCGGCCACCATGGCTGGGGCCAAGGCGTCGATTGAGTATCAGATGGAGTACGCCGGCGACCGTCGGCTGCAGCAGCTGCACACCCGAGCCGTCAAGGAGGAACTCAACGCGCGGGATATCCCAGTCATCCCGAACCCCTCGCACATCATCCCCATCCTGGTCGGCAACGCTGAGCTGGCCAAGGCCGCGTCAGACATGCTGCTGCAGGACCACCAGATTTACGTGCAGTCGATCAACTACCCGACCGTCCCGGTCGGCCAGGAGCGTCTCCGCATCACCCCTACGCCTGGACATACCAAGGAATACCGGGACCAGCTCGTGGCGGCCGTCGACGAGATTTGGAACCGTTTGGGCATCAAGCGCACGTCGCAGTGGGCTGCCGAGGGCGGCTTCATCGGCGTGGGCGAGCCGGGCAACATCCAAGAGCCGCTGTGGACTAACAAGCAGCTCGAGATTGAGCAGGCCGCGCAGGAGATCAAGGCGAACGGACACGTCAACCACCATGGATTTACCGAAGCACTACTCGAGCGGGAGACGCGTTCGGTCGACCGCGTGGCCAGCGTTGCAGCCTAGTGAGCGGCCGATCGTATGAGCAACCGGAAACGTGGTGCTCACGGCAGATGCCAACATGTTTCATTCTATATAGGTGACCTTTTGACTACTCTGTCCCCTGATCACAAGCTACGGCGAGTGGCAGGGCGATGCTGCAATTTGACTGGCATGCGCCTGGACAATTTCTTATTCCTACCTGATGGCGCTGTGACTGTTGGCGTAGCGAGTTGCAGGTTGGCCAGCGGCGGATCTTGGCGAAACCGGTGCGTGGAGCGGCGGGCTGGACGGATCCCCCAGCATCCGAGACGGTCACTAACAGGCGGCTAACAGCGAGTGACGTGGAACGACCACGGACCCTCGGAGCCGGAAAAAGTACACCGGAGCGGTGGCCCTGAATGCCTCAGACTAGGCCACAGGTCCTCACCAAACGACCAGGGGGGTTGTCCGTGCGCAACGGAGGCCCGGGCCAATTTTGTCCTCCGCTGCCGCTCCTTGATTCGAGGCACCCCAGATTCCCGCTTCCGGATCGTCCGTGACCATGAATACCCCAGATATTGATGAGGCTCGACCGCGCTGAAGGTTTGCTAGACGCGCATGTGCTTTGTCTTCAACATGCGGGGCTGCGTGGGCCTCTTACCCCAACATCAACATTAAAGACGGGCACGCGGCGAAATCCTGTTTCCTGTTCCTCCCCGGACCGAGCGTTGAGCGAGCAAGCAAGCATCAAGCATTAAGCCGGCATAGCATGGCACAGCGCGAGACGGGACGCGGACACCTGCTGTGACCCAAGTGAAACAACGCGTGAGCGTTTCCTGATATTGTCATCGTCGCCATCTCTCTTTTTGCTCCGCCCCTTTTGTACAGCAGGACCTGTCAACAACCAACAAGCAAACACGCAAACTCATACGCAACGAAGATGCAAGCTTCGCAGAAAGGCCCCAAGGCCTGCACGACGTGTGCCAAAGCAAAGGCGAGGTGTATCCCCAGGACGGATGGTGGGGAGAAGTGCGAGAGGTGAGCCCGGAGCCGCCGCCGGATACGAACGGACTGACTCGCTGACTCCGTCTCCTTGCCCCGTCAAGATGCTTCCGCCTCAAGAAGGAGTGCTTTTCCCGGCCGCCGGCCCCGCCGCGGATCAAGAAGCGTCCGAAGCGGTCGAGGGTCGCGGAGCTGGAGAAGCGGCTCAACGAGCTGTCGTCCCAGTTCGAGGGCCAGCCGCTCGCCGCCGCCGCCGCTACCGCCGCCGCGTCTGTTCCCAAGCCCGCCGTCGCCAAGGTCGCGGAGAAGGGCGAGATGCTGAACCTGGAGCACCTCTTCCCGTCGCCTAGCTCGACGGGTGTGGAGAGCAACGAGACGTCGGCGTGGAGCCCCGAGGCCATGCGCCCGTGGGACTCGCCGTGGCCGCTCTCCAGCGAGGCCGGCATCCTGCTGCAGCAGTACCACGACGTCTTTGCCCACCTGTTCCCCTTTGTCGTCGTCTCCAGGCACCTCACGGCCGCCGAGCTCCGCATCGACCGGCCGTTCCTGTGGAAGGCCGTCATGCTGGTCAGCTGCATCTTTGACGGCGCCAGGCAGGCCAAGCTGGGCGAGGACATGCTGGCGGAGATTGGCAAGGCGGCGGTCGTAGACGGGGTAAAGAGCCTCGACCTGCTGCAGGCGCTGGAGCTGTTGGTCGCCTGGTATGTGTCCCCGGCGTTTGACGGCTCGTCCTGTGTCACCGACTGACGCGATCGTCCCCTGTCAGGTTCCACTTTGCGCTCAAGAGCTCGCAAGTCACCAACCTGCTATTCCTGGCGAGGTCCATGTGCGTCAACCTGAGCTCCATGTCGTACGGGTCCGAGGGCGAGGAGTGCAAGTTCGGGGGCTTGGACCACCTGCGGGCGTATGGCGGGACATACTACCTCAACACCCTGTGAGTACACGTGCTAGTGCGGGTCTCTGCAGCGTCTAATGCCTTGGTCGACAGTGTATTCACCACCAACAAGAGGACCGACGTCTTCATGAACACCTCCCAGCTGGAGACGTGCTGCAAGGTCCTCGAGTCGAACATGGAGTACCCGTCCGACGAGTACCTGGTCAAGCTGGTCAAGATCCAGCAACTGGCACAGACCATCTCGCTCACCATGGCTTTCGACCCTGCCATGCCGGCAATGTCGCTCCCCCTGACCATGGTGGTCGAGTCCTTCCAGGACCAGCTGGACACGTTCAGGGCCACCTTGCCGGCCAGCCTGGAGTCAAACCGTAAGCACCTTTATCAGTCCCTCGCAGGGCCTCCGCTTACAAGACCTAGCCACGCTGCAATGCCACATCGCCATCGCCGAGGTGCTCCTGATGGACATTGCCATATCCGACCAGCACTGCAACTCGTCCAACATGCCGCTGACGGACCGGCTGCAGCTCCTCTGGGCGAGCGTGCGGTCCCTCCGGGCGTTTTTCAAGGTCCGCTTCGCCGAGTCGGAGCTCGAACAGCCGCGGTTCCTGACGCTCATCGCGTCGGACCTCGCCTACACCATCATCACGGGCATCAAGCTGCTGACGCTGCGGGTGCCCGGGTGGAACCTCGAGCACATCGGCAAGGAGCTGGCGCTGGACAAGATCCTGGGGCGGCAGATCCAGGACCTGGCGGACATCATCCTCAAGCGAAAGAGCGGGCTGCTGTCGGCGGACAGGTCCGGGCTGGAGGACCCGCTGGAGCGGCTGCTGCGGCTGCTCAAGACGGCGCAGGAGCTGGTCGCTCTGCAGCTGAGCGGCGTGTCGGCGCAGGAGATTGCGCACGAGATTGTGCAGGAGATGAACAGCAGCATGTGGCAGGACCTGGTGAACGACTCGGCGGTGTGGACGGGGCCCGGCGAGCCTGCGCTGATGGGCGTGCAGTGACGGAGGGTGCGCTGGTGTAATACCGTGGCTGGCTTGGCGTATGCGCTGAGCGCAATCCATCACGGTGGCCCTGTTTCTTCGCGAGGGCTTTCGGCAAGCATGTATAGGACTCGGCGTTTGATCATTGAGGGACAATGTAGGATTGCAAAATTTAGGGGGTGCTTCTTGCGTTGGAGCCTGTAGTCACCTCGATTCCCACGACATAATGCAAACATCCATCTGTTCATGCCTCGCCCTCGTCCTCGTCCTCGTCCTCGACCTCGACGACCTGTACCTTGGCGGCGGCCAGCCACCGCAGGTCCCCCTCGGCCGTCGCCCTCCGTATCCCGTACAGCTCGTCGATGAAGGCGGGCACAAAGGTCCCCGGCCCGCGGACCTCGCCCCTCGCCGCGGCCATCTCCGCGGCGATGCCGAACATGACGGTGCCGGCCACGGCCGCGGCGAGGGGGTCCGCGGCGTACGCGGCGACCATGGCGCTGACGGCGGTGCCGAGCGTGCAGCCCGTGCCGGTGACCTCGCCGAGCAGCGCGTGGCCGTTGTCGACGCGCACGGTGCGCCGCCCGTCGCTGACGAGGTCCGTCGCGCCGGTGAGCAGCGCGACGCAGCGGCGGCGGCGGGCGAGCGCGCGG